>APFE031737810.1:7086-35417 GCA_000404065.3 Pinus taeda | reverse complement strand
TTTGTGCATGATTTTCGCACATGTTTTTTGGACGCGATGGTTTTCGGTCCATGGTATTGGATGCGATGGTTTTTTGGTACATGGTATTGGACGTGATGGTTTTCGGTCCATGGTATTGGATGCTTCGGCATGTATAAATATGTATTGTAACATTGAAAGAAATATAATGAAAAATCAAGCTGGTAGTCCTGGTTTTGGGATCCAGTAGGAAATCTCTGTGTATACGTGTTTTATGTGTTATGCTCTCGCATTTTTATTTTTCTTGTGATTTAGAATTCATATGTAGGTAATTTCTGTACGAGGTTAAAACCTACAAGCCAGTGATCAAGTACTGCATCAATGGCATCAACCGTTTCTAAGTAAGGCAAGTCATACCATGTCTGCACAGGGTCCTTCCATGCCCTAATGGACACATGGTGAAAATTGGCCTCAAACTCTATGTAGCCCTGTAGGTTGGAAAACACCGTAAGCGACAACCACGGTTTGTGATTGATGGCCATGTGGATGTTCATCTCCATCAAGATCCAGATATCTTAATGTCCTTGATGTGTTGTGCATCCTTGGTCACACACAGTGAAGCGTGCTTTACTACTTTTGGTAGGTCCAGCACGACTGAAGGGAATTGACTTTCCTCTGGCAACTCCCATGCTACTAGCACAATAGATAGCAAGAGCAACACATAGTGGAACGTCTTGCTGAGCACCTGTCACTCGCAGTAGTTTTCTAGGAACTCTTCGCAGAGATAGTCTGCCCAATTGAACTAGACTCCTTCGGCGAACTAGGCTTCTAGTGTGACGACAGGCACCGGTACCTCATTAGTTCGACACCTCCTCATCACCTTCCCTGCTAAAATCTACATAGCCACCTTTACAGCAAGGTCACTGATGCTTGATATGGCATATCCACGTAGCTTCTTCACCAGCTTAAATTTTGTTTCATGGCCTCCATGAGGGCCTGCTCGCCACCTTTTCTTCCAAACATCATGGCCAGATTTTCTCCTATGTAGGGCAACCACGTGATCCTATGGATCAATCTATCAATGATGGGTATTGGCTCCTCCAGCCACAGACACCCATCATGCATCAAGCATACCAACTTCTTGATGACCAATACTATAATCGGTGTGTCGTTGTAGTGCGGCACCCATAGCAAGTTGAGCAGACTTTCCTTATATACTCCTATAAGCCACCTCTATGGCTCTAATGCAGTCATTTCGGTGGTTGTATCGATAACGTGGCACATCAGTTTCTTGGTAGCCAAGTTCAATAACTTCTCATCATCAGCCAAGTCGCAGTCTTCGAGTTTTAACAGCGGAACCTACCCCAAGTGTAGTCCTTTGAAGACAATCTCATCCGGCAGTAGAGAGGTTTGCAAGGTGACCTTGATCTCATTGATATCTTTTAGTACCTTGGTATTGCCTTTGAGTGGAGCGACATACTCAAGAAACTGAGTGATAAGGTTAGCACCCTAGACTTCAACCTCCTCCACGTCTATTCCCACGTCCTCATCATCCATCGGGATGTCTTCGATTTCTTCCTCCTTCGACTCCAGATTGATGGCTTTTCCCTTTTCCTGTGCGGTGAGCTTGTCCTTCAGTGGGTTTCTTCTCGGTGATGCGTGCACCAATATTGCAAGTTGCTTGCCCTTCTTATCCTTTACGCTCTCCTTGGTTGGGGTGGGCTTTGGTCTCAGCGTCCTTGGTGATTTGGGAACTTTCGTTAATACTTCGACCACCTCTGGAGTAGCTTCTTTAGCCTCCATAACAATTTATGGCATATCCTCCTCGATTTTCACTACTTCGATGTCCATAGGTGCTGCAGGTGTTTAAATAACACTACTCAACAATGCTCGTGTTGTTTTTAGTAAGGTCTCAAATGTTGAACTCGCTATCAGAGCCTCGAAGAATTCACAGTTCATGTGTGCCTGAGAGCTCAAAACTCAATTCTCAAAATGGCAAGTATTTTTTGTTGGGTAGCCACCTGTAATTTATAGGGAATTTTGAATTCAAATCCGATCCTTCCCCCCACATTCGTTTCATTAATGTTGGATTGGCGACAGATTTTCAATGATTTGATCCATAAATTTCATCTTAAATGTCGATCGCTCACTCCATTTGGCTGAATTTCTACCGTCAAATCATGGACAGTGACTTTAACGGTCACTTTCCAGATGACCTATCCAATTTCTCCCTGGGTAGCGTAGCTCCCTTCGCACTACTGCGAACCCTGTGACACTTCCCTACTTCGAACAATCCTCCAATCACGCAACTCCCCAACCCGGGCAATGTAGTTTATAGTCCCTCTCCTCCTTTCAGCTGCCTAGAGTGCTAAGACTATGCTACCTTCATGTAATCACATGGCCGAACCATTGGTGTATGGCTTCAATCGACTGCCATTCACCTTTCCTGGGAAGGGATCTCCATTCAATTTAACCAATTGAACTACTCCTCCATCAGTAATCTCCTTAATGACATAGGGCCCTAACCAGTGCATTCTGAATTTCCTTGGAAATATATCAAACTTGTTGTCATATAACAAAACCAAGTCATTTACCTTAAAGGTGCACAGCTTAATATGCCGATCACACCACGCTTTTTCACGCTGCTTTTGGACATATTGGTGAAATCCAACTAGAAATATTTCTTCCTCAAGCTCAGCCAGTTACGTGAGCCTTTCTTCTAGGGCTCCACGATCTGTAATACCCATGAATGCCGCTATGGACAGACTAGCCACAATGTATTCCATGAGCATCACTGCTTCAACACCATATACAAGCCTAAAGGGTGTTTGTCCAGTCAACTTATTACATGTCATCCGATAGGCCCATAGTACTGCGGGTATGTGTAGGTCCCAATCACCTCGCTAAATGTTGCAAACCTTGGTTAGCACATTTTCCAGCACTTTATTGAATTCTTCCACCATCCCATTAGCCTGCGGGTGATAAGGCGTGTTCTTCTGGTGATATACCTAAAATTCCTCCATCAGCGCACTAATCGTCTCATTCAGAAAGTGCATACTGTGATCACTCATCAAAATTTTTGGACACCCAAATCACATAAGTACATACTCAAAGAGGAACTTTGCAGCAGTCGTGCCTGTGCAATGCTTCAAAGGTTGTACCTCCATCCCTTGAGTCAAATACTCCGTCGCAGTGACAATGTATGCACTCCCGTATTCTTTCCTTGGGGCTAAATTGGTCCCACAAAATCTATTGCCCATTTCTCAAAGGGTTGTAACATCATCGGTGGATTCAGAGGTAGTCATCCCTCCATGACAGCCTGCCAGCCCTTTGACACACATCACATGCTTTGTAGAAAGCTTTTGAATCCTGATGGAGGGTTGGCCACCACAACCCTGCACATAGAATCTTCTATGCAGATGCTCTTCCTGCATAATATCCTCCCGCGGTGCCCCCATGAGCATCCACAAGGATACTTCTCCTTCCAAACTCCAGTACATATCATCGCAATATCTCATCTAACCCCATTTTGTCCAGATGTCTGGCAATAACATAAAATTCTATCGTGTGCACCACTAACTCCTTCTTCTACTAGACGGTGTATCCTTCCGAGGCAGTTCCCATCGTTAGGAAGTGTATGACATCTTCAAAATGACCATCTGCAACATGCACTGCAAATAGCTATGCTTCAGGCAATCCCTCCTCCAAATTAGTGGGTTCTTCCACTATTTCGATGCACGACAGATGGTCTAGTCCCGCATTCAGTCGTCCATGCTTCACAATAACTTCAAAATCATACTCTTGGAAGAATAACAACCACCTGCAGATTCTCCCCCCCAACATAGCATTATTGACTAGGTATTTCAACGCAAAATGATCCATATACATCTTAAAATGGCCACCCAGCAAATAGTGTCTAAACTTCTGGAGCACGTATACCATGGCTAACCCTTCGCACTTGGTGGTGGAATAGTTCTTCTTCGCCTTGGATAACCTTTTGCTTGCAAATGTTATAGGATGGTCCAAGTCTCCTCCACCAGCTTGTGTCAATACTTCTCCGAGTGCTATACATGACACGTTGACATGTACATGAAACTCCTTCTTTCAATCTAGGAAGACTAAAATCGGTGCAATGACCATCTTTCCTTCAATACATCCAAGCTTTTCTTATAGTCCTCGTTCTGGCAGAATGTGACATCCTTTTTCAACAACTTCTCCATAAGCGCGATGATCTGGGCATAGCCTTTAATAAACTTTTTGTAATATCCAATATGTCCTAGGGTAGTGCACAGCTGCTTCACACTCTTCGGCACTTCCAAGTTAAGTATCACCTCGATCTTCATGTGATCTACCATCAGTCCCTATCTACAAACCACATGACCCAGTAGAGTCCCAAAAGGAACACAAAATAGATATTTCTTCAAATTAAGTGTGACTTGGTATCTTCGACAGGTATCTAGCATCATGCGCAAACTTTCCACATGGTGTTTCACTAGCCCAAACACAGACTTGTCATCAAAGTACACTTCCAGGAACTTATGAATAATTTCTTTGAATGTCGTAATGACTACGTGTGAGAAAATCGCAGGTGCATTCTTCAATATGAAAGGCATTACTTTGTATTGAAAACAACCCCATTCAGTCGCGAAGGTCGTATTGCTCCTATCCTCTAATGCAATTTTGCTCAATGGTACCTAGAGAACCCACCAGTGAAGGAATATGCTTCCTGGCCACCTACATTGTCCAAATGTTCATCAGTGAATGGAGTTGGGAAAGGATCATGTACACAAGCGTCATTCAACTTCCTGAGATCTATTCATATCCTTATTTCATCCTTTTACTTCTTTTCCTATACCACCATTGGGCTTACCTAATTAGATTCTTCTACGGGCTCAATGATGCCTGCCGTGAGCATCATGTCTAGCTCTAATCGGACCTTATCCTTATACTTCGGATTAAGACGTTAAGGTCTTTGCTTAACCGGCTTTGTGTCAGGCTTAAACGTGATCTTCATAACACCCAAGTCTCCTATTATCCATTTTAGAACTGTAAACTTTGTAGGGAACAAATCCTGGTATTCATAGAGCAATTCGGTGACCTCATCCACCATCGTGTCATCCCAGTAATCTCCAATCTTCATGAATTTGGGCTCGGCCTCCATACCAATATTTACCTATTTCATTTTTAGTGGCATGGTTATATCAGGAATCTCAATCTATGATCCCTCAACCTCATGGTGACTTTCTGTTTCATGGATGTTAATCTTTCATGGATCCTCGTCTTCTTCTTCAATGGTTACGTTATATCATTCCAACTGATGACTCAACTGAGTAGTCCAATCAGGTTGAACTAGGTCCAAAGGAGCCTGCGGTATCCTAAAGATTGTTGCTTTCACTTCTTGTAGTGCCTTGTCTATACAGTCAAACCTGTCTTCAAAGCTGAATGTCATTATGAATCCTTCGCGCAGAATATCCCATTCACCTATACCATGGCGAAGCTCTATTTCTATATATCATTTCATCGAAATGACATGTAGGGTGTGACAGAAGAAGTGCACCCATTCAGGTTGGGGCCTTGCTCCATAAGCCTCAGCCCATTGTGCATGCGATCATCCTTCCCATCATACTTGTCCATTATTCATACCTTCAGCTTCCCAAAGAATATTCTTATCATCCTCCTACATTCACGCCAATCATCAAAGCTACCCTTGTGCGTATCCCACCACCTTGCGAGTGTAGTGCATAGTGCTGATTCCAAAGCCTGGAAGCATTTTTTTTCTAGTACCTCCCTCTCAAAGGCATCCAAAATGATATCTACATCATTCAGTCCATCATAAGTGGGTAGATTTCTTACCTCTAATGACACACAGTGTAGCAACTGGGTCATCATGTTACAGATCAGTGTGGTTACTTCATGTAACCAATTCTACTAGTGCTCTAATTCTGCATCAGAGTCTGTGGTGCAAGAAATATCACAATCCCAAGTAATTCATCCATCCATTGTTGGATTCACCAAATCTTGGTCTCGCGCTATTATCTTATATATACAGTCCAAATCGTCATCGCTCTCATAATCATGAACTAGTTCAGTATAGCGGGATCCTTCGGCAAGATCTAGGGGTATTATTACTCAAAGCGATTTCTTCTCAAATATCATCTTCTGCTTCTTTAGGTTGATTACCATGTTCATATCAGTAGCCCAATCGATGCCAAGGAGTGCAGGGTAGGGGTTGCTATCATCCACAATTTATGTTACTTCAAAGTCAGCCAAGGTGCTCATGCCTTCAATATCCATAGTCACCCCTTACAGCTACCCCATGGGGATGATCTTCTGCTGATTTTCCATTCTTAACTAAATCAGAGACCACTGCAATGCGATTCTTCCCATCCGTTCCCAAGTCTGCTTTGGTAGGACGTTCGCATTTGACCCCAGATCCAAAATAACCTAATCCATTTCATACTCTCCTATCTATGTAGTCATTCTCATCTCTCGTCCTATCCTTGTTTTGTGCTTACCAATTTTTCATACCACGCGTGGTTCACTTGGGGTGTTTCCGGCATCTATTTATAAGCTCTTGTAAACCCTTCATGGCCTTGCTATTGCGCAGCAACTTCATGTAATTCTCTAGAAAGTTCATAAGCATAGAAGGGTCCATTTCTTGATCTGGATTATCCTTGCTCCCTGAGGTGGAAGCCTCAAGGAAGCTCTTCTTTGATTCCATGAATGTTTTGCGTGCACGCTCCAAATCAAATTCAGCCTCCTTCACTGGAGCTTTGCAAACCCATGCATTGTCTTCAGGTTGTTTCCCCTTATCATCCCCTATTGCAATTCCACTTCAGAGAACTATATTCACATTCGGATCCTCTTCGCGAGGCTCAGAGCTCAACATCTATAGGTTTTGAGTCGGCTGAGGTGGTAGTGCCCCTTCTCATATCCTCGCTATCAGCGTAGGATAGTCCTCCGTTTCATGATTAAACAGAGTGCAATATTTTCACAACGAACATGTTGGGTTAGTGCAATCACGGACATAGTGTCCTGGTCCTCCGCAATTGTAGTATATTAGCTATCCCCAACCTCTGCGAGGTCCTCCTTCACCTCAGCCTCATCTGCGCCACTGAAATTCGCACCATCCCTGCTCTCTAGTTAGGGGGCCGCATTTCTGCCTAAACCCTATAGGTGGGTGTTCTATCCATCATAAATTCATAGCTTCTACAGTTGTGCTCATCATGCCCTACCAACCTACAAAAGTTGTAGAACAGTTGTTGTGGTGTTTGTACAAACTTCTACAACAAATGACCGTTATCCATCGTATGTTTTCCTGCTACCTAGCATATAGCATACCACAATGCAGGCCCCATGCTCAGTCCTACTTGAGCTTTCGGCCTCAAAGGCATCGGTCCTCCTTCTACAATATAGTTTGCAAAGACTGGGGAATGGTCTTTGTCATGCCCCTTACCTTTACATTTTAGCCATCATACCTCTTCACGTACCTTCAACCAAATTGTTCTGTCCTGCTTCAAACTTTTCATTTCAATGCAAAGATTTTGCAACTATGCATGGATCTGCTGAACCCCTAGATTTGGATCCTGCATCAGTGTTTCATGTAGTCTCATTGAAATCTCCAAGTTCTCTACCTGAGTCATTATCTTCTGTTGTGGCAACACAACCCTTAGGTGTCGCAAGAGTGAAGCCATGAACCACTCGTGGCGTTGTCCATATGTTAAGTTCTGTTAGCTTCACAGATTTTACACTTCAACCTCTGATCTAATTCCCAAGGTGTCTTTCCTAGTTTCATCGTGGTTTCCCTGAACCCCACACTCAACTGTGCCTCGAATTTAGGCCTATTGAATTATTTATTCAACGCAGTCTGCATATCTTCCACCCCAACCTTTGGGTTATCATTAGAGTACTTGATGTACCAAGTTAGCACGTGATCCTTTAAAGAACTAACCAATGTTACCTTCTTCATGTGATCATCTATGACCCCCTGACCTTCCCATATAACTTTCATGACAAACCAGAACTGGTCTGGGTCCTCATTTCCCAAGTGTTTAAACAAAGGCAGCTTCACTAAATTTGCCATGCTGAACTGCGGTGGAGGTGGAGGTGGTATGGGTGAAGTTGTAGGTGATGGAGGTGAAGTTGGAGGTGGTGTGGGTGGAGGTGGAAGTCATAGGAATCCTTCTCTTATTAACTAAATAGCACTTTGTGGAGAAGCCTACGCTACTCCCTCGTCGTCACCCAATGGAGGTGAAATCAATGGACTATATTCAAGACCCTTTCTCCCTTTGTTCCTTTAGGTTTTTCCGCTTTGCGTAGCTCTAAACATAAAGGTAGCTACATAACCCATTTTTCGCACAATAACATCTTAATCCAGGCATTTAAGGACTTCAAGTACTTACCTCGCGGACCTTTGAAAAAGCGTCGCTCTACCTCACTGTAGCTAACTGAGGTATCGACTACGAATTCAGTTACAAATCCTCCTATGATGCGATCGAGCCAATGATCAACAACGCAAGTGATCTTATCCTCAGATTCTTCCAATATCTGTACTAACTTTGGGGTCTAGACAATAGGACCATCAATTCTCCACCTTCCTTGGCTATCCACTAGCTTCGCAATCCACTCGTATAGCTCAATCGAAAAGGAACAGAAAAAGGTCTTATGGATCTCTATATATAGGTACCTATCGAGCCACTGTTGTTGTATTAGTCATGGATTTATATTCTCCTATGCCACAAGTTCATGGATCTTCCTATCCAACCAGTCTCTCTTAGTTGGATTCTAGTGATACGACATCACACATCTCTTATGCAGATTCCAGTCCTGGCAACAAAACCATTTGTTGGCGGGTGGGGCTTGACTCAAGTTCAGCGTTAGTTAGCCAAACAAATCCCTACACTACTGGCCCTTTCGGCATCAGCCTGTGGAGTGTGGACTGAAGTCTCACCCGAAGTAGTATGCAAGGATGCTGGAACCAAGTTTCTACACCCTAAGATGGTCACGATGTCGATTTATTCCTTATGTTCTAGCTTTTGCGCAGGTCCCCAAGTCCTAGGGCTCTATCTGTCTAGCCCTTTATTCCACCCTTCGGTACCTTCGCGAAAGGGTATAATTGACCTTCACGCAACCCTAACATGCGGTTTAGTTACTTTCATGCTGCTAGGGCAGCATATTGTGTAGATTCCCAAATTATCTTAAGTGTCTTACTTATCTTTTTAAATGGCCACGTTTAGTGTCGTTTAAACAAATATTCTTGCTTGCGTTCAATTAACCAACGTAATTACATATTCACACATTACATAAGCATTGTAAATGTAATTCATACACAATATGACAAGATGCATTAACAGGAAACAAAGACACATAATTTTTAGAATGCTTCTCTTTATTAATATCTTTAGATGATTACAGACTCTATCTGCCCTGCGCACATAGCTGTAGGGGTCTGCGCACTTAGCTACGGACTTCCACCCTAGGCCTCTGAGCACTCAACTGCAGAGCCTCCACCTATGCTAAGATTTGAAACTTAGACTTCTAAAGACTTCCTCCTTATCATTCAAGACTTCTTACTTCTCTAAAACTACTTAAAGCTTACTTACTTAGCTCTTTGCATACAATCCCATGGTCCACGGACCATGGGTAGATCTCTACAGCTGACTTTACACTTTACAAAATAAGGGTGGAGAACCCTTTGTGACTCATGACACCTTCGTGCTCCATGACCAAAAAATGCGGAGACTTTACAACTTTATTACAGAATTTGACCCAAAACATGGGCTTTTAGCCCCAAAATTGTCCTTGGGGGATCCCATTCCCAACAGAAGCTAAGGCATTTGATTCAAAATCCTCCATCAATAGATTATCTACCACAGAGGAGAGGGGGGAACCCATGGTGACATCGCAATTTTGGTCATAGAATTCCCCATCGAATGAAAATAAGGTAGAATTAAGACAAATACCAACTAAATAAGCCGTATCAAGATCTGTGATGCACTTGATGACTTCGATGTCCTGGTTGATAGGGATATTAGTGTAGAGGGAGACCACATTTGAAGATCACAAGCTTTTCATCTGGATCAAGCTTGAAACTATTTAACTCATTAACTAATGATGCAAAGTCCTTGACAAACGATTATGTATGGCCAACAAGGGGCTTAAGCTTTGGGGCTAAATATTTAGTAAGAAGATAAGTTGGCCCTCCTATCATGTTGACAATGGGTCTCAGAGGAGCCCCTTCCTTATGAATCTTTGGCAGACCATAGATTCTGGGGGTAAGAGGGAAACTTTCCATAAGCTTATGACTTAACGAGCTGATCGAGCTAGTAGCCTTTATAGCAAGCGCCACACTTTTGGAATTCTTCTTCATGGGATCCTTGTTGAGTTTCTTGTAGCTCTCGCTATTATGGTGGTGGTCCAACATCTTCTGACGGCAATCATCTTTATCAAGAATAACCACAAAACCACCTTTATCAGCTTTGAGAAAAACAATATTCTTATTATTGTTTAACAATTTGAGAGCATCAAACTCAGGTTTGTTGATGTTCTTCTTGCGGGGCTTTTCCTTTCTAAGGATAATCCCGCAATCTTGACAAATGATATCTTTAGTGACATCTAGTAACTCTCTAATAACATATTCAATGTCATAGATGCTATCATCGAACGGGATCTTTCTAGGAGCAAGATCAAAATTTAAACCTTTCTCTAAAAGACTAAAGATAGGTGGATCAAAAGAAAATCTAGAGATTGACAACCCTATTACTAGAAGAGGAAAGAAAAACAGAACAAACAATATTATCGAAACCTAGAGTCTTATTACCGGTCCTATTATTATTACAATTATCAGAATTGAAAAGAGAGTCACTAACCGCATTAATATTATTATTATTATTATTATTATTATTAAGCCATTGATATTATTATTATTATTATCCAAACATAAAGTATTATTGCTATTCTATTATTATTATTCCTATCTGAGGTGAAAATACGGAACAAAATCTTCATGCTAATTCTCATCATTTCCCAACTCAAAAGTTTGGTGTTCTCAACACCTTAGCGACTAGATCTAAAAGAGTTTCTAATGACAACCGTCTCAATAAAGAGAAAGCACATCTCCTAAGTGTTTTCTTTAATGATGGGTATAGTAGAAACCAATGTACTAAGGCTTTCCTCAGAGCTGAAAAAGGTCTTGGTGCTGAGAAAGATACAAAGGATCGATTTTCTAGTGTTCATGTTCCTTTTATCCAAGGGGCCACTAACAAGATTGCGAGGATCCTAAGGAAGCATAAGGTGGCTTCAACCTTTAGGTCTTTAAATACCATTCGAAGCTCCCTTAAATCTGTAAAAGACCCAGTGGACCCCAAGAGTATGAAGGGTGTTTATGTTATCACATGCTCTTATGGGACTCCCTACATTGGTGAGACTAGTCGCTTGATTAATCTAAGGATTTGTGAGCATGCTGCTGACATCAAGCATGGCAAGACCCACCCCTCTGCTTTGGCGGAGCATGAAGATAAATATAAGCATCACATATGCATTGAGGAGGCCCAAGTCGTTGCTAGGGTTAGTCATTTCCATCATCGTAAATTGAGGGAGGCCCTAGAAATTGAAAAAATACCCAATAATTTGAATAGAGATGATGGTTGGAATATTAGTAGAAGCTGGGTCCCTGTCCTGTCCTCCTAGTTTTCTAAGCTTCTTATTCGGATTTATTTTCTTTGTTTTTTTCTCTATATAGGTATTGGCATCCTTTTTATAGTCTTTTTTGTTGATTTATTCTTAATTAGAGTTTATTCTCTTAATATTCCTTGTTTTTTTATGTATTTTGTCATCCTATTCGTTCTTAACTCCTTTTAGTATTTTTCATATTTGTTTAATGGGCCTCAACCCCATATTTTATTGTTGACCATGTTTTATTTACTTTGAATATATATATATATATATATATAATATATATATATATTTATATATATATTATATATATATATTTATATATAAACTTGTCTATATATTTTTTTTATTAATTTATTTCTCCATTAATTATTTTTAATTTAGCTTATTTTAGTCCCATTAATTATTTTATTTATCAAATGATCTTGTCTCAATTTAGGACCTTGACATCATTTTTATAATTTTGACCTTTCCTTCTTGTTTAGAGTTTGACTTTGATTTTTTTTTAAATAAATTAATTTAAATATTATTTTACAAAAACTAGCACTTCAATATAGCAGATACTTATTAATATTTTTTTTTAAGAAATTAATAAACTAATATCGTAATTTAAATATTATTTTTAAAAACTAGTAATATTTGGTTTTAATAAATAATTTAAATATTTATTTTTCAAAAACTAGCCATTTAATATAGTTGTTACTTATTAACATTTTTTAATAAATTAATTTACTAATATCATTATTTAAATATTATTTTTCAAAAACTTCTTGTTTAATATAGTCATTACCTATTAATATTTTTAACAAATTAATAAACTAATATCATTATCTAAATATTATTCTTCAAATACTAGTTGTTTTCTTTTCCCATTGGAAAAAAACATAATTTTCATTGAAGTATAAAAATTACATGTTGTATATGCATGAGCATATGTTGTATGAAGTAGTGCCTATCAGTTTCAAAAAAAAAGAGAAGGAAATTTTTAGCCTTTCTTCCACCCAGGGAGGCATTCATCTCTAAGATGATCAGGATATTGTTTTATCAAAATAAACTAGCCTAGAAAGGCTACCAGTTATATAATCTGTCCAAAATTTTTGCTGAAGTAGCTGAAAATAAATAGATCATATTAATATTTACATGTGGTAGACAACAAATGAAATAAAACAAAAATCTAAGCTCCCTGAGAGCTTACTGTATCATCTATATCCATAAAGGGATTGTGGTAGTACCGGTAGAAATTCCCTTCTATGTGTTCGTGAATCATCCAAGGGCTGGATGGCCTGTGCGCAGCTTTTTTGGATAATTTGTCAGCATCTGCATTTTCCTCCCTAAAAATGTGTTGACATGTAAATGATTCAAAAGTAGTAATAAGACGATGGGCCTCTTTCAGAATATGAGGCAGAGAGTAAGATGAGCATCTAGATTTTTTATTCCAATCACAGACAATTTTTGAGTCACCAAAGAATTGAAGGTCTCGACAATGAATTTATAAAGCATGTTGAATGAGGAACTTTGCAGAGGACAGTTCTGCAAAATTATTGGTACCACCCTCTAAACCCATCTGAATGTGGAGGGAATGAGATTCAGAGAGGTTTAAAATGGCTCCTCTCCCACATCCATCCTCTTGGGCAGACCCGTCAAAATAAGCCCATGGCTTTGAATGGTCTATGGATTTAAGAGTGATGGTTCCAGATTGGGTTACAACCTCATCCTTAGGGATGAGGGAGTAATTAGAGATTATTCGAGAAGTGATGGGGGGCCAATGCGGGAGGGAATTTTGGAAGATGAGATTATTTCAGGCTATCCATAGTCCCCAACAAATCAATAGAGGCAGGTTTCTGAGTTTTGTTGCACTGGCACTTGTCCACCATTTTGACCAAGCTTCCATTACCAAAGAACCTTACCATCTTGTCGTGAAAGAGATAACTGATGAGATTGAAAGCCAGATATCCCGGGCTGCCAAACATTCAACAAAGAGATGATTTGCAGATTCATTGTTGCACTTACATGGGCCATGATGAGCTCGCTTAATCATATTATCTGTAGTGGGGATTTTGTTCTTTAGAATGGTCCACATTAGAAGTTTGCTATTGGGGGGGATTTTAACTTCCATAGATGCTTCCACCATGGTTCTAGGTCATGTGGGAGACACTCCTTAAATAGTACCAAATATCCCTTCTTTGGTATGTATCTTCTTGCTTTTGAAAGTGCCAAACAACTTCATCTTCCTCCTCCCCGATCCTGATTTGTGCCTCAGTGAGGACCCTAATGTAGGTATTCCAATGATGAGTCCATTTATGGGGAATGTTTAATCCCTAGGCTGATTTACAAGCTTCCTGAAAAGGGGTGGAGCACTCCATGTCTGCTATGTGACCAATATGAGTAATGTTGTTGTCCCTAAGGAAAGATCGGAGGTCCTCCGGCAGCCTGTGAAGGTTTCCACATCCAATCCAAGGATATCAGCCAATCCTTACTCTCATTCTAGACTGAATTTTCCATGTAATGCCTTCCTTGATGATGTTAAGAGAATTAATTACCACCTTCCATATAATGGAGACCCCTGGATGTAATCATTGCGGTTGAATTATCCAGTCCATCAGATTTGAAGGGGTGATGTATTTTGAGTAGACCACCCTAGTCTATAAACTACTCGATGAAAGGAATTACCATCCAAGTTTTGTCGCCAAGGTTGAGGACAAATCTTATAGCTTCTTAATGCCCCATCCACCCCATTTCTTGGATAAAGATATGGCCTCCCACTTTACCCATGCAAAAATTATTCCTGTTTGTTTCCCTTTCGAGGGGAATCTGCAACATAAGCCTTGTATTCTAGCTATAATACCCATGGGGATCCATGCCAATGACATCCAGTATACCAGGGTGGCTTCTAGGATAGCTTTAATAAGCGTGAGTTTACCTGCCCTGGAAAGGTATTTGTGATACCAAATGTTTAATCTTTTCTCCATTTTAGAATAGCCAGGTCCAATTTGCATTCTTGTACCCTAAAGGTTTCAGCTTGTAGCCGAGATACCTAAGTCCCTCTTCCAGCCTGAGTAAAGTATGTTGGAATCTTTGCAGTGCATAGTGGATTTCATGGGGGAACATCCATTCTCTATGAGGGTCGACTTGTTGTAATTAACAGTCATACCCGTGGCTTTTCGGAATAAGGCAAAAGTGTTCCTCATGTTGGTTAGGTCTCTAATGCTTCCATTAAGGAATATGAGCACATCGTCCACAAACAATAGATGTGTCAAGATGAAATTAGCTGTGATTTTTATTCCTTTTAATCTGCCTCTTCTATATTCTTCTTTTATTTTCCTGCTAAGACCTTCCATTATGAGTAGGAATAGCAAAGGGGATAAGGGGCACCCTTGTCGGAGACCTCTTTCAAAGTAAAAAAAGGAGGGAGGCAGCCCCATTGATCAGCACACAAAAAGGAATGATAATGATGTAGCTCATGATCCATTTTATGAACTCAAAGGGGAAACCCAAGTGGGTTAAGAGAATTCTAATATATAACCAATTTTCTTTATCAAAAGCTATTGAGAGGTCTACCTTTAGGATCATATCTTTAATTTTCTTAGAGTGCAGAGAATGAAGCACCTCCTGGGTAGTTCCTACTGCTTCATGAATTTGTCGTTCTTATAGAAAGGAAAATTACTCTAGTGAAATGTACTTGGATAAGATGGGCCACATCGTATTTGCAATAATCTTTGCTACAATCTTATAGATGCAATTACATAAAGAAATAGGCCTATAGTCATCAAAGGTGGAGGGGTTGTCAAATTTTGGTATGAGAGTGACAAAGGTGGAGGTGAAGGATTCAGGGAGCTTTCCACTAGTTCTAGAGTGTTCAATGACATTTAGAAGGTCCTCTCCTAGAGTATCAAAGAAAGCTAATTAAAACTCAATTGGCCAACCATCCGATCCTGGGCCCTTATCCTTCTTAAAACCTTTTATCGTGGCTTCTAATTCCCCAATTGTGATCTCCCTTTTCATTTACATGCCTGCCTCCTGATCCACATATTGAGGTAAAAGCTAGGCTACTTGCATAATTTCGGCTAGATTAGCAATGGGGGGGGATTATATATCTACCTAAAATGTGAGTTTGAAAAGGTAGTGAGCTAGGGGAAAGTATTGACATAATGGCCTTGCTCATTCAGGAGTTGCCAAATGCTGTTGATGTTTTTCCTGCCATTTGCAAACTTGTGATTAAATTTTGTGTTGTCATCTCCCTCTAGAAGTCAGGTCGCCCTGCTCCTTAGCCGCCATGCTTCCTCATGATCAATTAGAATTTTCCTTCTAATGGTATAGATCTCCGAGATTCTAATTTTTTGATCGTTCACTATATAAGTGCTTACCAGGTCGTTTTCAATCTCAGCAATTTCCTTCTCAGCATTCAAGAGGGATTGGTCATCTTTTAAATGCTTGTTGTGAGCCCAGGTTTTGGATAGTTTCTTCAGTGCCATGAGGTTTTGGGCAAAACCCTCTGCTATATTCCTACTCGCATTCAGGGGGTGAGCATTCCAAAAATCCTTGATCATCTGATTATAAGTGGGGTCTTTGAGCCAAGATGAGTTGAACTTGGATGGACCCTTGGGCTTATGAGGACCCCCTATGATTTCCATGAAGATAGGAAGGTGATCAGAGACCCCTCCCAATCCTACCAATTATCTGTGGAGAAGGCCCAAAGTCAAAATTCCTTCCTTAATAAGAAAATGATCAAGTCTTTGCACAAGACAGTCCTCTTCAGCTCTGTTGTTCCTCTAGGTAGGCATGAGCTTGGTGGATGGAATGTCTAGAAGATTATGGGAGTCAATCAGATTCTCAAAATAGGCAGATAGGGGGTCTTGTTGAGCATGATGCCCCCATGATTCAAAGAGTCCTATGGAGAAATTTATGTCCCCTCCCAGAATTAGATAATCTGTCTGAAAACAATTGGAGCCAAGGAAATGGTCCCAGAAAGCAGGCCTTTGTTGGCAAGGCCCATAGACATTAAAAATTTGAATCTCCAATCCCAACTCTGATGAGAAGAGGTCAGCTCCTAAGTTCCCATGACCTCCCCAACAGTTACAAAGATTTAAAGTATGAGTATTGAAACCCAGAGCAAGGCCTCCTAATCTTCCATTAGCATCTATTCCAAAGAAACTCCATCTAGTGAACATGGCCGCAAGGAGGTGAGTAATGGTGTCAGCAGGTCCCAAAGTCTCTTGGAGAAGGATGATATCAACAAGAGAGGTATGAAACAGTCTGTGGAGGGCTAGGTTTTTTTGGGTCTAGCCAACCCTCTATAATTGAAGGAGGCAATCTTCATGAGGACGAATCAGAGGAGGGGTTAAAAGCTCTAAGTACCCCATGAATGGTAGATTGCTTTCCCAAGGAAATTTCTCCTCCAGCTCGAAATTGAGCCTTTGAGAGGGAGGAGGGATGACCCCATGGGAGCTTGGGAGGAAAGGGGGTCAAAGAGGGACCAAAACTGATGAGATCCCGAGAGATTAATTTTTGTTTAACCTTGGGGCGGGCCTGGTATTGAGGGGAGGGAGGACCAGCTACAAGAGCGTTTTCGGGGGGGGAAGGGAGGAAGGGAAGGCCCTAGAGGAGGTGAGAAGTGATGTGGGGGCGAGGGGGAGTGTCGAGTGTCATCATTTTCTTTCAAAGAAGCATCTACGGGGAAATTATTTATATCATCAAAAACATGATTGTAAGAGGGAGAAGGAGAGATTTTTTGCTTACTCGAAGAAACCACCAACCCAGCAACCACTCTTTCCCTGGTGAGAGAAGGGGAGGGACTCCGTAGTGGAGGCCTGCTACGTTTCTTTGGGGTCCCCTATGAGAGAGACATGTCCGATTTTGGTGGTTCACTTTGATTCCCTTCATCTTTGTTTTGGAGCTGCTTCCCCTGATTCTGGGCAACCTTTGGGGGAATTGTCCTCCTAGCTTACCCTCTATCCTTGTTCTTGTTGAGGGGGTAATCCATAAAAATATGCTCAAACTTGTGGCATATCCTACATCTAAATGGTACCTCGTCATCGTCCAAGTTTTTCCTGTGGGAGAAATTCCTCCATTGGATTGTGATATATTCTTGAAGCCCATCACTGGTATCAATGTGAACCAGAATTCGTGCATACACCATTTTTCCTATCAAGAGGTAGGACTTTTCATATTCTAGATAAATGCCCAGAGAGTTCTCGATATGCCTAAGGATGTCTTCAGACCAGAACTGAAGGGGCGATCTAGGCAATTTAACCCAGAGAGGGCTAGTGCCCAGTTGTTCACTTTCTGGGTCGAAAAGTGGTGTCCATCGTCGAAGGAGGACCGAAGCTTGTTCAATGTGCCAAACCACTAAAAGAATCTAGTTAGTATGCTCTTCCCTGGCAAACCAAAGCACAAAACAACCTTTTACAAAAGTTTGAACCACCAGTGGTTCGGCTAGATGGTGTCCCCAAACCTCAGTGGCCCACTGCTTTAATTTAGTGGCGGTGGCCTCTAACTCTTCCAACTAGCACTCGCTCGATTGTATCCGTCACCTCACTCCATTGGAAATCCTCGCCCAGACTTAGGAAGACCTCCAAGTCTTTTGGCCTAAGGACCCTCTGTTTTTTTACTTTCTGGGTTCCTTCATCCGGGGAGAGGTTCTGATGGGATTCATGGGAAGGGTTAGGCTAAGGAGCAGGGTCACCCAGGGGAGGGTTTGAGGGAAAAACCCTCATGATGGGGGGGAATTCAATAAAATTGCCAGAAAGATGGGTCAATGAAGCTGGCATAGGCAACCCTAAAACAGAGGCGGTGGGATCGTTGTTGGTCATTTCATAGAGGATGCGGGAGCCGATGGAGGAAGGGAGAGATGAAAAGTCCTCTGAGGATATGACCAAACTGGGCTCGAGGGTTTGATCCACAAATTTTAGGGTAAAAGGGGACAAGGGCTAGGTTGTGAGGTCAGGGATGGAAGGGGAGGCCTCTGAGAAAGTAGTAACCGAGCATGAGGGCCCTGAGATCAAGGGAAGCGAGGCAACAGTGTCAGTAAATTCACAACCATAGTGAAAATTGCTTGTCGGGTTAACCTAAGGAGAATTCTAGATGGAGGTGCCCTCTAGAGGGTCTTTTGAGTAGTCGACTAGGTCCCCCATAACCATCACTATATTCCAACGCCAGCTGCCTTCAAAACCCTAGGTCTCCTGTTGTTGTAGTGACCGGGTAACAATCGGGGGTTTGTCAAGGAGGTGGGTAAGGGTAACAACCCAAGCAGTAGATAAGAGGAGTCACCATAACGGTGATAGAAAATAGGCGTGGTGGTAAAAACGAGCTGGCATATAGGAGGGTGGAGGGTACTGCAGCATAGTTAGGCAACAACAGGGGAGACACAGGCTGAGAAAAATGGATGAAACACTATCCCCATTCTTTCCGTCGCTTCTCCATCCTAACCGCAAATTCATAATTATCTAGAAACATCCTTCTAATTGTGTTGTTCAATGATCAAAATATTTTTTTTATAAATGACTAGTTGTTTAATATAGTCGTTACTTAATAATATTTGTTTTTAATATATTAATATATTATATATTAATATATATTATAATAATATAATAATTTAAATATTATTGTTCAAATATAGTCGTTACTTGAAATTATGTCTCTACATTGCTCTCTATTTAAGCCTTTGTCATGGCCTACCTCTTCATATGGTCCTGAAGATGAACCACACTTGTTGGTTCGAACCGCGTTGGCCAAAAATTTCTCTTATGTGATTTCTATCGAAATAATTTGCTTAAATAAAACTATTTCTTACATGGTTGGCTTCATATCATTTATTCCCATTGTGTAGAAATGTACCACGACGTTCAATGAAGACCTTGGGTTTGCATCAACATTTGTTGGTTCACTTGCCAGTTCCTATTGATTCTGCTAGTGACACCATCTACCTTAAATGTTGTAGTTCATCACAGCAACATCCTATATGGTTTCACTTGAGTTGCATGCAGTACCATTTGTTCCACTATTTGACTTGGTAGTTTCTGGATCATCTTTATGTCTTCAGTGATCAGCTTTATACTTTAGCATCATTGATCAATGCTTTATATGTGATATTATGACATGTACTTCTATGGATATGATCATATGATCCACTATGTATTTTCAATTCTTTTATACTTGTATGCATATTGGGTCCACTTTTGTATTTGATATGTGAACATACTTTATTATCTTTGAGCATGGGTATGCCCGACTCAGACAACAACTTTCTTCCTGATCTCTTCCACTAGCTTGGCAGGCTGAAATTTGGTGAACTCCTCTCAGGTCCTCACATGATTATTTCTATACACTTAATACATTTTGGCCATCATGTACCCCTTCTGACCTCATATATTATGGGGGCATCTATTATATCACTATTTACCACCCTTGGTAGATTCAATGCTCTATGATATGGCCTAGGGTAACCCTTCCCTACCAAACTTCGTCCATTTTCTAAGAAACAATGTTTTAAATCCCATACGTGATTATGCCTTATCTAAAGCATGTGTACACACGGGTCATCCTATACCCAACCCATGTATATGTGTTAAAAGAATAAAAATATATATAATCTCCCTTAATTTGGGCGGGGTTTATGGGTTTGACTAGATACCCACCTACTATAGCCTGTGGCCCAACTGTTTCCCAACTGAAAAAACTAATTTATAGAAGTATAAATACATCTCCATGGGAAGGCCTAAAGGGAGGGGGGATGATTAGATATTGATATTATAGTCAATTACATCCCTAATCAAGTCTGAATATATCCTTGTGCCTTCTGCACTCCCATTCATAGGAAACCATGTTTCTTTCTTAAGATGTTCATCATCCCTTCATGGCATCCTTATGTATACTTATGGAGGAGGATTGTTGAGGCCTGGGCAGGATGGATCTAGAGGACGGTTTCGCTTGGAGCCAGTGGATGAATCAAGTTGTAGCTCTTTTGTATTTTCTTTAGCTTACATTAATAAAGAGGCATTGTCTTGTTCCTGATGATTATGGTATTTATGAATTAATTTATGTCATGATTTGCTTATAAAATATCAAGTTAATTCGCATTTGCTTACATGCTTATATAATCTAACCTTGATATCATGAACATTCTTTCAGATATTTTTGGTGTATATGCTTTACCTTGAATGAATTGTGGGTCTTAAAGCGCAAGGAAGAAGCAGGGGGCTTGAACCCTATGGGAATGACCTCAAACGTAGGACCTACAGGTAAGACCTTTTGTACCAAGTTTAACTGTTTAAGTATTAAGACTGCTTTTTTGTATGTCTCTCTATGTTGTATTCCCTCCACTATGTTGGGGTTCCCAACCCAAGACCCTAGCGTGATTCTACCCGAAATAGTTATGAGATTACACTAGGCTAATAAAAGTATTCAAAGTATTCATATTATGACCAATGCTCAACTTAAACAAAGGATGAGTAAGTTATTCAAGTAATTATTCACACATGGTACCTAATATGAAACCATTACCTATTATGGTATCTATAATATAAGCATATCCATAATTATTAATACTTGTGACTCTAATTCAAATGGGTTACGTGTTCCAATATCATGAAGTGTAAGCTTTCCCATAACTAGCCTATGATACTAGTTCCCTTAATCAAAGAGATAAAACCACATAATTAAATGGTAAGTGTTATCATAAGATTTGATATAAGTATTCTTATTATTTATGTCTAATCCTTGTGAATACAGGTGCTAGCCACTTTGAATACATGGGATTGATACTAGCTTTGTTACTAATGAGCTTCACTATTACATTGTACTCATATATGTTACAATATAGGCTCTATTTCCATATGTTCCGGGTTAAAATTATATCAATTACTAGAGTGTGGGTATAAATTCAAGCACATTCAGCAATGCTATTGATGTGTTATATATACTATATTCCCATAATCTTCATACTAGTCATTCACCTAAGAACTTTTTGTAATGCGAGTAATAAAGATACTACACTATTCCTATAAATGAGTAACATGAGATTAATACATGTTATAAGCTAACACGTAATCAATGTTGAAGCTCTTACTTATTCATGGATGTATGTGTTTTACCTAATTATCTATAACATGTTATTATAACCATTATAAGCTTGATGTGCTCCCGTTAGTTTGATCTTTTAAGTTGTTCCATATATGATTACTATGGGCTTTGTACCCTCCGTATCTTGTTCAAACTCTAAGACTAGTTACAGATGATATGTAAGCTTATGTTGATTATGTAAATACAAAGAACACGACCTACTTATATGCATGTAAATAGTGGATACATATTTTTGATTAGGTAAACATAATCAATCACATTCTCTATAAACATCATAATGCTCTAATTATAGGGATACTATGATTCCCATTACTCATACATTCTCCACATCTACTTGGTAATGGATTTATAAGCATTCTACCTCTTCTTCCTTGAGATTTCATCCTTATTTATATCAAATATTCTTACTTTATTGATTGTCACAAAAAAAGATGGCATACATGTCAAAACAAAATTTTATATTACTAACTTCAACATGGTATCAAACCATATTTTTCTAACAATGATGAATTAGACCTTAGAAACAAAATTCAAGCTTAACATGGTAGTTAAAATTATTCTAGGGAAGGTTCAAAGGAAAATCCCAAACAACCTCTTTCACTTGGCCTATTGAAGCCATATGTCAATGGAAAGACTAGATATAGAATGAAGTATATGTTGGCCAATGGATATAAATGGCATTCAAGAAAGCCCAAACCTGAAGATAAGCTCAAAAAAATTTGGATTAACAATGCCAACAAGAATACCTGGCTCTATTAGTTGAATATATTTGAAAAAATGCATTTAGGAACAAAAATGGCATATTTTGCTTGGTCCTTAATTCATGGACATTTGCTTGTGGGGATATACTTGAAATACTAGGCATATTATGGCACTATTGTGTAGCACAATCAGACCAAAACATTTGTTCTAGTATTGTAAATATGTTCGATCTCCCTAGAATTGGGCATGCAAGTTGTCATTTTACCTTGAAGGTCACCTAGTTAGGAGATTCTCTCCCTCAGGCCATGGATTTTCACATAATATAAGACTAGAATAGAGTTGATATTTTATATCATCTTTGGAAAATGAAAAATGTATGTATATTCACCATTGCACAACAAAGCAAAAATTTGACTCAGTGAAATGGAAATCTAATATGTGCCCATTTCCTTCTACAAATCTAGGTGCAAATATGGGAGGTGGAGAGGGTGGCAGCCTAAATGCAAAATATAACGGAGTACTAGACTAGTGAAATGAATACCATGAGAAAAAGGTTTCCTAAGGGAACTCTCTTTCTCAATATGTACACTCTAGAGCTTCAAGCAACTGTCAACATACACAAAGTCTAGCTATTAGACAACATTGGAAGAGGTGAACGAGATAGGCCCTAAAAATAACCCTAGAGATCGCTTGATTTGACAAGCTTCCAACTATTCCTTTGGCCATCTTAGGACTAGAGCATCCTAAAAGGCCCAAGAAAGGAAATAAAACATGGGATCCCATAGTGGTCAATTGTATTCCTGAGCTAAAGGATGGGGCCCTCCCCACAAGGTCAAAGAAGCTCCTCCTAATGTGGACTAGATTCCACAACATATTGATCTATCTGCTTTCTCTCACCAAGTGGAATATTTACGATGTTTTTATGGCTTCTCCCTTGGCCACTATAGCACTTTATGACAATAATTTTTGGTAACCCTGTGCAACTTTTTTTTATTAGCTAAGTTTTTTCCTTTCAACTATAGCTTGTGATGATTGTTTTCACAACCATTTTTTAAAGTGAACGTAATATCCTTTGTATATTAAAATATATAAGAAATATTTTATCAAAAAAAGGATAGCCCCAACACTGTTCATAAAGGATCATAACACCATTAATTTTTACATCATGGTAAGTAAATTTTGAACTTCAAAGTTAAAAAATCAAACCCTCAACAATAGGAAAAATAAATTGATAAGTCTTGTCAAAATCTTAAATTTTTAATACTAGATTCTACAAACACATCATACTCGAAATATGAAAGCAAGCACACAAATCTAAACCCTCAATCTTGCATTCATATGATATTAACTAATAGCTCAAAACTCGAACTCTCTAACCAAGCTTTACAAAATTTACAACCAATGCACTCCATCCAAGTGGTGCACCTAGGTTAAAACGCTAAACTTTAACACTAATATGGCATATAATAGTGCACCTCATGCATAAACTGCACTCTCTAGTTCTGCAAAAGAACCAATTAAGAGTAGCAACTAAATCTGGATATATGTTAAGCCTGGTGCAAGCATGCCACCTCCACCTATCTACATAAATATGTATTTCCCATAGTAAAATTATAGAAATTTGGAAAGAATTTTAACTTAAGAAAGAATATTTAAAAGAGTGGAAAATTAGGAAACTATGGAGGGGGTCAAGAGTTGGGTGCAACCCAAAGCTAGGTTAAAATTGTTAGGACTATTAATAGATTGAGATTGAAAAAACAATAAAGTCCACATTTTTTAGTAAAAGCAATAAAAGAAGTACTGAACTCAATACAGTACCTACAAGTCATGTGGTTGCAACCTTTAGCCAATTCAATCATGTTCTTGTATTTTGTACACCTCTTCCACTTGTTTCTCTTTGGAATTGCATCTTCAGATCTCCTCTAGCAGTTGTTCTATTGATTTAACCAACAATTAAAAATCAGCAAAATAATAAAATAAATTAACAAACATCTTTATGCCTAAATAATTATTAAAAATACTTGAGTGCATGAATACTTGAATGAGCTCCTCTTTGTTTTGAGAATAATTTATTGGATTTTTCCAATCTTGGAGAAAATATCCCTTGATTTGATGTAGCAGTAGCAAAGTCAACATTAATTTTGTTGTTGCTCTATTAGATCAAGGGAATTTTGTTCCAAGATTATTTGAATCCTAATTTATTCTTTATTAAATGGGGCCAACTATGTCAAGGTGGAATCTCTTATGCCCCCACCCCACCCCACATCACTCTCAATTTCCTACTACCTAATATATCTACTAGAAAATAGTTGAAAGAAACATGTTAAGATTCATGCATAGACACTAGAAAAACAAAAAAAATCATAAAGAAATATATGTGGTTTTGTAAATAAAGAAACATATATCAATCATTCATTAACATACAACATTCATTCATTCATTAATCATAGACACAAAATGCTTCATCTCAATCAATTTTATCATCAAAAAAATGTTTTCATAATATGGTACCTGATGTTTCTAATTATATTACTGGTACAATCATTTTTTTATTATTATTATTTTTTCCTAAAATGTATTGATAAAGGAGGACACCAATTCATTCTTCCCCCTTAATTGTTATGGCCTTTGCAAGTCTTTTTGATGTCTTGGTCATGTACTCACGATATTGAGGCTACTGCAAGAGGGGAAAATGATCAACTGCAACAAGAAAGAAATGCTAAATCGATATTTTTACTTATTATTGTTACAAGTATTTCATTAATAAAAAGAGCATTAGAGTGTTCTTTACCTACTTGAGTAGCGAAGGCAAGCAAAATAATTTCACATGTGGCCATATGTTCCTCTTTTTGTCTAGCCTCATCCTCTGCATGCTCTGGAGTTGAAACATGAAATATTATAATTAATACACCATTTGCAATTAAATATTTTTAATTGTAATCTTCTTTCTACATGAAGAAAATGTGAGGCTATGCAACGATTCAAAGAACTCATTCAAGGAAATATCATTGAAGTAGTTAATTAATAATAAAAAATACCTTTCAAATTGTTGAGGCCTCGAAAATCGCTGCAACAACATTGGGGGATAACCACCCGGTCCGGACCTTAGTACAACTCCTTTTCCGTTTGGGATGGTGGCTCCGACTGGAGATAACGAGACCAGTTTCTCGATAATGAATAAAAGGGATGGATGAGTGATGAATAGTTTGCTTTTGATGATAGGCGACTAGCTTATTCTACTAACAAAAATAGGGAAACTAATAATAATCCCAAGAACAACTTATTCATTCGGAATGCAGTGTTAAATAATCCTTATCTATCTAACAGGCATATAGATGACTCTGTAAAATAAACATGAGATATTCAATCATTCAAAGATTACTTCATATGAATAGTCACAATGAAGCGATTAATACAAATTACCGCATTCACTATTTATATCATCGATACATATATACAATTGAAAGAGAAGCATGCTATAGACAACATTTAGTGGGATGCATAAAGGATGCTGTGAAAAGCACATATATATAAGCGATAATAGCAAGAGCATTTAAATAACAATTCATATAACAGGAATGAGTACAGACGCATATAATGGTACCATGTGAGCTGCTAGTCAATCCCAGATATCAATCGCTATTCACAATTCTTCGCTCAACACAGAAATGCTTTTAAACAAACACAGTAGTGCACATTTGCATAAAAACTTTCCTCATTAAACTTAGAATAATTGGTCCAGTTTCATAAAAGAATATCCCTGAAGTACAATAGTGCAACTTCAGGGTTTAAGTCATATACAAAATTTTACAACCCTTTCTAAATGCATGAAAGGGTCTATAAATACTATTAAGCTAAAAAAATCTATGAAACAAAATCCTACTAAATTGGCATCAGTAAATGCGATCTATCTTCTTGGGGCGATCTGGCAGTTGGTGATGTGAATCATGACTCAGGTTGTTTGCCTTTAAACCTGAGCTGGCTTATCGCAAGCATGGGCTCCACTTCCGGCAGTCTGTTGAGGCGCAAGCTTAATTGGGCAGCAAAGGTGGCATCCTAAATGTCGGGTATGATATACCCGATAGCATCTGTAAGGCATTTTAAGGCGGCTCTTTGGCTGTATGGCTTCACCAAGAAGAACCAATAGGCATCCCATGTTAAACTGTTGATCCTCGCGATTAATCTTCCATTTTTCTCCAGTTCCGGGTAACATGAATGCTCCAACATATTCGTTGTTGTTAATTGGCTTGGAGTACATTGGGAAATCATATTAGACAAATAAAGCGTATTATTTACTAATTCAACCAAATTACCAGTGGTTGCTTTGCATCTAAAAATCGCTCTTTCTGCCTTCATTAACTGTGATTTCCATTCTATGAATATTATTTCTTTGTGCGATTCTAGAATTCTTGGTAGATTAGTCGCCTGGCCCTGATCGAAATCTTGTCATTCCAGAAAACTTGTTAGTGTTTCTTCGGCCTGATCTAAGTCCGTCCTTGCCTTTTCTACCTTTTCTCTTATGGATGCTACTAACTCGCACAATGGTTTTGCCTGTGTAATTTGTTGACATAGGAGCTTAAACTGATTAATCAATGCCATATTTAATTGAAGCGCTTCTGCTTTGAATTCATCTACCTGAGGGAGCCTTTTCATTTGCTCAATTTGAGTTGACAATTGAGCGATTTGCTCATCTTTAGCTTTTATCGTTCCCTTAGTCGATATTCTTAATTGCTCCAATGTTGCCGATAGTTCCTTTTGCCTTTGGATTGCGCTCTCGTCAATCCTCTGTTTCTCCTCTTGTAATTACTTAGTCAGCTGATAATTGTTCTGCTGCTGTACTAGCAATTCCTGCTCCGCCTACTCTGCCTTCTGCTGAACTTTCGATAATTGCGCCTGTAGCGAAAAGATATCTTGATCTTTCGCTTTCAATAAACTGCTCACCTTCGATGCTTTATCAATGGTCGCCAACGAATATGCTCCGGCGTATTGCGATAGCTTGGTTAAGTCATCAGAGGGGTCGAATTCCTCTTTCCACACAACATTGCCCGTTACTGTTAATTCAGGGAATAGAGAAGGTTGATCAGCCCTTCTTCTTTTCCTCTGTTGCTTTACAACAGCTTTATGCTTAGGGCTATAAAATAAATCCAAATGGGGAATCTCTTCAATTTGCAAAATGATTTCGCCTGATGGATCCTTAGGAATTATTTCTGTTTCTTTTGATTTGGGTGGGTCGCTGGTTTCGCCCGAAACTGGTTTTGATGTCGCTTCCTGTGTGTCGTCCTCTTTAGAAACCTCATCATCTTTCGAGCACTCTAGGTTGCCGATGATTGAATTGAATTGTTGCCATTGCTGGAGCAAATTCGGATCAATTTGTGTATCATCATTAATTTTAGAGCTGCTTTCTTCTTGGGCTTTCGCCTGGGTTTCCTCCTGTCGCTGCACATTTTCCTAGGTTTCTTCCTGCCTCTGATTATGCACTTCCTCCTGCTGCTTTGATGTAGTAGGAGGTGGCATATTACTTCACTGCTCAGGCTCGCTTGATTTTGTCGTCGTTGGAGTAGTCGCTAACAGGTCTAGAGGCAGAATTTGCAACCTTTGTTCTCTAATTCTGTTAAATTCGGCTAGCCCCTCATCGTTGTATACAGTTCTGGCAAGCGATTTAACTTGATACAGCGACTCGGCCGATGCAAACAAATCTTTGAATCTGTCTTCTTTGTACTCGACCTTGGCCAATTTGGCCTGGTCAAGCGCATTGTAAGCGATTTTCCTTGGATCATACTGCCTGCTTGGCAGAGTAGCCAAAGTCAGCAAATTTATCTTCCCAGCTTCCTTCTCTGCATGTTTGATATCATGCAGGGTATAAATTCCAATTCGTAGGGGAAAGGAGGGCCAGACATGCTTTTTCGCTTTTTTCAGGGTCT
>APFE031737803.1:153959-165043 GCA_000404065.3 Pinus taeda | reverse complement strand
TCAAAGACTTCAGATTTCATCTTAAGGAAATATATCCATGTATTCCTTGAGAAGTCATCTATAATGATACATAGTACACAGACTTACCCAGTGATGGAACTTTCACAGGTCCAAACACATCACTGTGCACAAGCTCTAATATTTGTTTCGTCCTCTTACCACCAGAGGGGAAACTCACCCGATTCTGCTTCCCATATACATACACAATTTTCACAGAAATCAAAATACAGAGAGCTATTACTCATACCTTATACCATACCTTTACCATGAAGTATTCAAAGGCCCTTCTCTCCAATATGTCCAAGCCTTTGATGCCACAGCATGGTCCTCTCTCCAGAGACGACTAGATTTTCTGCTCCACTTTCAGGAACGACAGAACTATTGCACCCATCAACAACAATGCTACCTTGCAGCTTGTACAGAGTTCCAGTCTGAACTCCCTGCATCAATACCAGTGCTCCCAAAACCATCTTGCAGGTATCATTATCGAACATTGTTTTTACACCTGCATCATCCTGCTATTATCAAGATCATGGGGAGCCAAACTTCATAGATCTCTTCAACTAGATATGTCTTATGCAACAATTTCTTTTTTTGGACAACCTCGGAAATGATACTGAGAAACCTTAATGAAATTAACCAGGATCAGCCCCAAAACTTTCCTCAAACATTGATTCTTTTATTTTGTATAATGCTAATAAAACTCAAGAAACACTTTTAGACAATACTGATACAGAACCAAAAGAAGTTGCAGTTTCTACACAAAATGAGACTAATCATACCACATAGCTATTCAATGAACAAGAAGGCCTAATTGTTGTGAATGATGAAGAGTTTGTTCCACCAAATAGTGAAAATTACATCCATGAGATATTATGGCACTTAAAGTTTGATGGATCAGTAAATAGGTTAGCAGCATGAGCAGGAGTATGGATATATAACTCAGAAAATAATTATTCAGAAGGCCACGCTTATAGATTAAATCTTAAATGTACAAATAATATAGCTGAATATGAAGCATTAATTTTAGGTCTTAGGTTAGTTAGGAATTTAGGAGCTAAAAGAGTTTCTATTATGGGAGACTCTAAATTAATTGTGAAACAAATTGATGTTGTATATATGACTAAAGACCCTAGATTAAGTTGCTATAGAGATACTATTATAGAAATACTAAATACTTTATTAGAAATAAAGATTGTAGTCATCCCTAGGAAACATAACATGCAAGCCCATAGTTTAGCAATGTTTGCCAACACTTGTAAATTACCCTTCCAACCTAATTATCAGTAGACTGCTGAAGTTAGGCACAAACCTACAATTCCTGGTAATTTGAAGAACTGTCAAGTATTTACTAATGATAAACAAATAAATAACTTTTTACTTTCGGAAGAAGAGTTTGTAAATAATAACATAGATATTGATACTTCCATAGATCTTAAAAATAAGGATAAGATATAAATAAATAAGATAGAAGATGATAAAATAGATAGACTTAACCCAACTAGATTTACAAAATCAGATGTAGATAACTTAGAGCTAATGGAAATTGATGAAAATCAACGAAGAAATTGAAGTAATTAATCTAAAGGATAACTTCTTACCAAAGGGATTAACCCCTTTGGAAGATTTATTTGATTCAAATGATGTTCCTAGGAAACCTAAGATGGAACCACTAAGATCTCACATTGAGGAATGCAACATAGGCACTGATGAAAATCCAAAATTGATAAAACTTTCAAAATTATTACCTCCGACTAAAAAAGTAAAATACATTGAGTAGTTGAAAGAATTTAGAGATGTTTTTGCTTGGATTTACAAGGACTTTAAATCTTATGACACAACATCATCCAACACACTATGGCCATAAAAGAAAATCAAAAGCCTTTCAAATAGAAACTAAGAAGGATCAATCTTATCTTATTAACTGCCATAGAAAAAGAAATTTAAAGGATGTATGATGCTAAAATAATTGAACCAATCAGATTCTATGATTGTGTATCAAACTTAGTGCCAACAAGAAAGAAAATAGGTGAGATCAGACTATGTGTGGATCTCATAAACCTCAATAAAATATCACTGAAAGATAGTTACCCTCTCCCCAAAAAGGATCACATTTTGCAGAGAGTAGTTGGATCAACTAGAATCTCTTGTTGGATGGGTTTTCTAGTTATAATCAAATCTTAGTTCATTCTGATGACCAATCCAAAACTGCCTTTACTACTCCTAGGGGCACTTTTATGTGTGTGAAAATGCCTTTTGGGCTAATGAATGCAAGAGCTACTTTCCAGAGGGCTATGGATATAGTCTTTGCTAAATAAATTCATGATTTCCTTGTGATATATCTAGATGACATTACTGTGTTTTCAAAGTCTGATAATCGACATTTAGATCATCTAAGGCAAGTGTTCATTAAATGCAAGAAGTTTGGAATCTCCTTAAATCCCAAAAAGTCCTTGTTTGGGTTAGAGGAAGGAAAGTTATTAGGTCACATAATTTCGAAAGATGGTATTAGAATAGACCCAGAAAGAATAGAAGCCATCTTACAAATAAGACACCCGGGAACATTAGAGAATTACAAGATTTCTTAGGAAAAATCAAATTTTTTAGAAGATTTATATCTAACCTAGCAGAATTAATTAGATCACTTATTTAATATGTTGAAAAAAGACTCCACAATAAAATCGACTGTTGAGGCTATGAAATCCTTTGAAGACATCAAGCTAGCCTTAACTAAGACACCTGTACTAATAAGTCCCAAATTTGATAGGGATTTCATTTTATTTTTATTTGCCTCAGAGCACACAATAGTTGCAGTCCTATTACAAAAAAATGATCAGGGCTATGAAAAACCCATTGCTTTCTTTAGCAAAGCCCTGAGAGATTCCCCCTTGAAATACAATATAATGGAAAAATAGGCCTTGGCTTTGGTCAAAGCCATTAAAGATTTTAGGGTATGCATCCTATATTCTCACATAGTAGCCTCTGTTCGTAATTCAGTAGTAAAAGAAATCCTAACTCACGATGGTCCTGATGGAAAGAGAGGAAAGTGGATTTCTACTATCTTAGAGTATGATATAGAAATTAAACCAACAAAGTTAATCAAGGACAAGGTTTAGCCAAGCTCATGGCTGAATCGAACTGTCAGGCCTTGGATGTTAACTTTATTGTAGCAATAGATAATGAAGAGGAGATGGTGACTCCACTAATCGGCCAGGCCTTTCTCGAATCACCATGGTATGTTGATATTTGTTATGTTTTACTAAATTTACAAGCTCCTCCTGAATTATCTAGGACTAAAAGAATGTTTTTAAAAATGAAATCCTTAAGATTTTGTATATTAGACAATGTTTTGTTTTGGAGAGACCATGAAGGTATTCTTCTCAATTTCTTATTAAAAGAAGAAGTTGACAAAGTTTTACAAGAGTTTCATGCAGATGACTATGGAGGACACCTTTACTAGAAGACTACTACAAATAAAATCCTTAGAGCTGGTTTCTACTGGCCTACCTTGTTTGCAAATGCCAAGAAATATGTGACCTCCTATCACAAATGTCAAATTTTTGAGGGAAGGAAAAATCTCTTACCATTACCCCTCAACCCAATCTCTGCTGAAATACCTTTCCAACAATGGGGTCTAGAATTCATTGGTGAAATAAACCCACCCTCCTCTGCCCAACACAAATGGATCCTTACTGCCACTGACTATTTCAAAAAATGGATAGAGGCCATACCTTCAAGTCAAGCCACAAATACTGTTATTATAACCTTCCTTGAAACCAATATTCTATCAAGAAGTGGATGTCCAACTAAGCTCACTACTAATAATGCAACAACCTTTAAATCCAAAAGAATGGTAGATTTTTGCAATAAATACCATATCACCCTTGGCCATTCCACAACATATTACCCACAAGGTAATGGATTGGCTGAATCCCTAAACAAAAGCCTACTAAATATCATCAAGAAGTTACTAGAGGATAATAAGAAAACTTGGAATAAAAAGCTAGTTAATACCTTATGGGCAGATATATTGACTACTGAGAAATCAATTGGTACTTCTCCCTATCAACTAGTTTATGGAATGGAAGTTGTCTTTCCATCCTTTTTGGGAGTGCCAGTAATGAAGATACTTCAAGAAATACATGTTGAAACAAAGAGTATGCAAAGAATAATCAACCAAACCATACATCTCCAACAAACAAGAGAAGAGGTTTATGTCAAGTCTCAAGTTATGCAAGAAAATATTAAGAATATTTTTGATAAGAGAACCAAGGCTGATGGTTTCTACATTGGTGACAAAGTGCTAAAGTGGGACTCAAGAAGGGAAGATAAAGGAAAACATGGGAAATTTTATTTCCTATGGAAAGGTCCCTATGTCATTTATGCCTATAGAGGAAGTAATGCTTTCTTTGTGAGAGAAATTGATGGTACATATGTAGAAGGTGGGCCAGTGAATGGTCGAATGCTGAAATATTACTTTGAACCTAATTACTAATTTTCATTTGTATATATTCTATTTTCAAAAGTCTAGTTTGGATTGGATAATTATCTTTGAAGTTGAAGCTCGAAGAGAAGGCCCAAAGCTTCAAAAGATTCACTATCATAAGTACCAATAATGCAAATTCGTAGAAGGACACTTTGCAAGGAAACATCGAAAACAATTCAAAGGCTACTGATCTCTAAATTTCTTGACATTTCACAAGGAAATTCCATCCCCAAGTGGAGCCACTTTTAGGTTCCTATACCAAAATGAGTTATAATTTTGAATATCTAAGGTTAAGCCTTGTAATATTGTACATACCTTTGCTTTTTTCAAACTTTTTCCATATTATATAAAAATTAAAAAATGTAAAGAGGGTATGTCCTAAAAGATAAATCAAATGACAAAAAGAATAAGAGAAGGTTAAAAAAATGAAAGTATATGAACCCCAAAAACAAAAAGACCATGAAAGTGTGCAAGCCTAAATGCCACTACTATTTACTTTTTATGCATAATAATGATTGTGTGCAACTTGTTACTCATGCCACAATCCATGGTAATCAAACAATTTAATATTGGTTATTCCATGATTTGATTTTTATGTTTATAGATTAGAGAATAAAATCTGACCAAACAGTCTAATCTTAGGAGATCATAGTTAGATAGAGAAAATAAAAGGAGCTCATAAGCTTAATTTGAGCCCTTGGATGATATAAGGTTAGAAATAGATAGATTTACTTTTCAAAAGAAAAATAGATGAATAAGGGTTTGCTAGCCTAAATGCACCCTAATAAATGAAAAAAATATGTTAGAGGTAAGAAATGGGTAAGTAGAAGAAAGGTTGTTGAACTACCAAAGTTACTTGGATCAAAGAACATGAATCATGCTTAGATACATCTTTCAACATGTATGGTCAACTATAAATGCAAATACAAATGTTTACAAGTTCATATGATTAACTCCCCCTCATTCACATTTCCCATTTACTTACTAATTTCCTATCTACAATTTTGTTCTAACTACTTTTAACCCTACAAGTCAAAGAGGCTCAAAGAATTTCTTTGACTTTTGGAAGGACCGAACCCTTGACTTAATTAATTATAGAAACAAGTACTCGAATCCCTTCATAAAAACATTTCCCCTTCATAAAATACATTTCCCCTCATTACCCTAAGAAAACCCCCTTTTGCTAAGGTTAAAACACTTTTTACCTAGGAAAAGTCATACACCCCCAAGTAAATCCCTTTCCGCTTAAAAACCCACAAAAGGCCTTTAATCCTAAGTTTAAGCCTAAATGCGCAATCACATGCCTTTTACCCTTTTTACTTAGGAAAAAATTCCCACTCCGCTCTTTTCATATTAATTATTAACATTATCATATAACCCCGATATAAGATTTTTCCCATAAATAATTAAAACCCTATATAAAATACCCCAACCCCTTAGTTTTAAATAAAAACTATATAAGCTACCCATTCTCCCACTACAACTTCACTTAATTTACCTAACACTCGTAAGACTTAAGTTAATCTCGCATTGGCCTCACCTGACTCCCTAATCCCTCATTAAAGCCTGACCCGATCACTTTACCCAGGGTTTAAGCGTAAACTAATCCCAAATTGCTATGATTAAACCTTGCCCCCCCCTTCAACTCCCTTTCATTTCACCCCATGCAGATCTCCGACCCGACTACCGTCCGATTGCAATCCCGCAAATCCAATGACCCAAAGCCATATTGGTCAGGCCCGATGGACTGCCTTTACCCGCCTGATAAGGTGGTTTTCCCCCGACCCCTGATGGTTACGTGTCATGCTCTAACAAAGATCAGGTGACCCCCCTCTAAAACCACCCGCACCTAAAAGTAGTGCGACGACTCCTCAAAACCGCCTCCCTGCCGATCCAATAAACCGCTTAACCTTCATAAAAATGAATCTTTGTGCCATTTTCAAAAGTCCACCTGTTAAAGTTTTAAACCCCAAGAACCTAAGCTTTTTCGCCTTTTGTTCGTTTTACTGTGTAAACCTATGAAACCCTTTATCACCACCCTAAGCCTCTACGATGCAATTTCCCCTCCAGTTACATCTAAAATGCTGCCACAACCCCTTTCCCAAGCATTCTCGTGCCAGAGAGCCATCAAGCGCCCTTCATGCAGACCGTTGTTTCTTAAAATATTATTGAATTTTTCAGGTTATCAGACTACTATCAGAGCTTGGATAAACAATTATGATACTAGTCAAAGAACCTGTTTACTCCAAGACTCAGACCAAAAACCTATTAAAAGACCAAATTCAGAAGAAGAAAACCAGTTATACATACACAGAAGATGAAGATCATTATACACAAAGCTGAGAAGAAGACAAGGAACAAAGCAGTGACAATTCAGAACAGAGTAACCGGACCAGATATGCAGATAGAAGACAAATAAAAAAACACATTGAAACTTGATCGATATCCACTTTCGAAGCTGATACCCATGAAAAACAAAGGAATTTACTATTGAAAAACACAGTAAAAGGTAGATTGTAACGGTAAAAGGAAGAAACAAAGAAAGGATAAAGACAAGTCATCAGAGTGAAAGAGTACCAGTGACAGAGAGTATTAGATGAACGACACAAGCGAATACAACCTCCCGTGTAAATGATTCAAACAACAAGAGCATAAAGAGCTAGAAATAAACCATACCAACCAATAATACCATAATAAAAGGACAACATGAAAGAAGTTCATTAGCTACATCTATCTTCCTGCGAGAAGATATTTTCTATTTCCTAGATTAAATCTCAAGTTAGTTTGATATATTTGTAATAACACTTTAGTATAAATACTTCACGATTTGAAGTATGTAGTGTGGATTCTTAGACATTTCTATAGATTGCTTGATTGAAAGACTGTAAAAGCTATTGGAGCATTGACTGAGCCAGCAAGATGGATTGATGAATAAAGATAAGATATTTCAAAGGATTCATTTGCAAAGCGAAGTGTAGACAAGTATTTTCTCATGTTTTTGTTATCTCTTAATTTTTTCACACCTTTGATCTAAATTTGGATGCCATAACTGGAAGTATTATATCATAGTTTGTTTAATTACACTATGCTATAACAGTTAGGCAAATATATGTTTTCTACAGATAATCTAAGTTAAGTAATTCTTAGTTTCTCCTTTGTTTAGGTTGTTTCTTATAATCTATAGTAAAGGATTCTTAATTTCCCTTTGTTTCCGATTACCCCCTTGTTCTTCATTTGAATCATGGTCTGAAAATTCTTAATTTCTCTCTCACCCTGGTTAAAAAAATTTCCATCCCTCTGGCCTAAAGACCTACACTATACTCTGTTATCTTGCCCTTTGAACATTCCCTTTAGTGAGTTGATCCAGTTATGTTGCCCTTGTTTTGACTCCATATGCCCAATGGTCTAGAGACATCATTCTATCCATCTATTTAAATAACCCCACCACCCAATCTTCAGTACAAATCAAAAACCCCCTGAACCTTAAGAACTAGCCTACTATCCCAACAAACAAAGCTAAATCATATAGAGAGAGCCCTCTATGGACTTAGGTTAGCTAGAGCCTAAGCCTAAAAGTTGGTTTGTGGTTACCTCAGTCATTTTCTTTCTTCTTATAACTTCTAGAGAAAATTATAAGTGATAATGGGTCCAACCATGAACCTGTGTCCACATTGGGAAGCCCCATGCTTGTACTCAACCTTCTGCTTTATGTGTTCAAGCTCATCCAACTAGTAGAAACAGAGAAGGGGAAAAATCTAAATGAGCAAACCTATGTTAGAGTTCTTACATGCTTCTCTGAAGGACCAACCTCTTCTGCTCTCAATAAGTTAGGATACCTCTTTTGCCCTAAAAATAAATAAGTGCCTATACACAATCCTCTTAAAAAAATACAAAAGAGAAAAAAGAGAAAGGCTTCTTGGCAGAGAGGTCAAACATGCAACTCCACCGGGGTACTGACCAGGCATGCTGGCAATGGAGAAATGTGTTTATTCCTACATGAATCCATGATGGTAATGTCTAGGCCTAATGGCAGTGGAGCAATACCAGAGATGGAAACTTATACTCATATTTTTTTTAACTTGCGAGCCAAACTACCCTTCCCATTTTCGAAACACTATGATCAAGCTGAAACTTATTGTTGTGTTTGACTAAGTTGGCGAAAGGAGAACCATGTCTATCCATGGGGTAAGTGGGGAAGCCAAAGTAACCCACACAATGACTCAATACTCCTTGGAAGACCAAGGCCATGTGCTATCAATGGATCTAAATAGAGAAGTTGAAATTCAACTAGTGTGTCGCCAAGTGTTGTAGCGGCCGCAACACCCTCCAAAATTTTGGCCTACGTCCAATTTCAGAGCCTTCGTTGGGTTTTTCCTTGATGTTTGCAAACACTTAGGCTCATCCCGTGAGCTCATGTTGAGTCTTTGCACCCTCCTCAATTGACCGTTCACCATACATATTTTGGCATGTTGGTCACAATGTCATGCTTGCAGTTATGTTTTGGCTATGTTCATGATTGTCTTTGTGTGTACAAGTTGTAATTTATGTGTAAGCATCTATCACACTCACACACAAAGTTGTATTCATTATCATGCAGGCATCGTCATGATCATTCAACAATCTATCACAAGGGTCACCCTTGTCACTCGCACTGTCGGTCAGTCACATTGGGTGCATGTTGTCTTGATGGTTCGAGTTATCTTGTCATCAAATCATGTTTAGTGTGTGTTCGTAAGGCCATGCATGTACAAAGTCACATTCACACACTTACTCATTTTGATGGAGCTATGTTGACCAGACCAACCCCAAAAACTGGACCTTCGTTGAGTTGCACTGCACAGTCTCATTCCTTAGTGAACATGTACTACTACCCAGAATTGCACAGAGCTTGAAGCTACTTCCCAGGAAGTTTGCACTATGCAATCTTGGAGTTGATCCAACTGATTATCACCCAATACAACACAGAAGTTTCTCAACAAGTCATCTGAATCAACGCTTCCTATAATAAAAAACACCAAGCCTCTAGCTGGTCAACCGAAGAGTTTGACCAGGAAGTGATCCCGGGTCTCACTCCAAAAAATTACGCAAAAGCTGCCAAGCATGCCCATTTACATTGACTAAAAAAAGTGTACAGACATGTCAGACAGACACATGCTGCCTTTCACTACACTACCCTAAAAAATTGTGCAATTTTCTCAGCTAGTCACCTTGTCAGCCAGCTTGCTGCTCCTCGTGAAAACTGTGTTGTTTTCATGGGTAGTCTCCCAGCATCCTAGTATCCCTCTTAGCCCAGAAACTATGCAAGGGTGTCTTGCAGGCTAGCCTCCCATATCTATGCATTTTTGGCCAACAACCTCCCACAGCCCGCTGCCAGCCTCCCCAGAGAACGTGCACAATTTTCACTACTAGTCTCCTCTTGCTTCTTGCACTGTCTCCCCAAAACAATTGTGCAGATCTGCCCTCCAGTTGAGCCAAATCCCTCAGGAAGTCACCGCTGATCTGGACATCCCATCTCGCCCTCCTGGTGACCTCTACACAATTTTCATTGACAGTGTCTGAAGCCTGCATCCTGACCTGAAATGTGCTTTGTGCAGTTTCAAAGCCTTGTCCTCTCTCCTAGTCGCCTACATCCATAAGCGAAAGATAATGCATCATGGTAGACTAGGAGATTTCTAGATTTGATGTCATCTCATCATGAGCGATTGCAGATATAGGTACATGGATGAAACATGGTGTGACAACAAACGAGATGAACAAGGAGCGCATGCAAGGAGACTTGTTCATGAATGGATGAACACATGAAGCATGCCAAGTACAAGTGAAGGAGAGGCATGCACTTGCAACATCAATCGAAAACCAAGACCATCGAAGAATCCACACACTTTTCCATGTAGAGGTGAAGCTATAATACACCAAGACCACATCCATCACTCAACATCATTGCAACTCGACATGGATAACAACAACATCATGAACATACCAGCTCTATCGGGCCAAGTCATGCTATGAATCATATCAGCCAAATCACTACTATGGGCCATACTATTGTAATGAATGTAATGTAACATGGAAGTCCAAGAGACCCACATGTAAAGTTGAAGAGTCATGTAAAGCTAAAGACTCATGTAATTCAAACAATCATGAGGGAAATCAAATAGTCACAAGGGTCAATTTCACCCTTGGCTATATATACTCCTCAGTTGTACATGCAAAAGACTTTTCACCTTGGCTCCCCCTACTTAGCCTTGAGAGTCTGTAGTCTTTTCTTTAAGGAGAGAGCATTGGCTCCAATGCCCCGCTATCAGTGTTAGTGATGTAATGGTGTACCAATGTGTCTTGGAACATTCATTTAATTCAGAACCTTGATAACATGCCAACACGTTTTCACACATGTATTATATTTTTTTTGTAAGACTGCTCTTTGGACACTTGTAATGCATGTTGCTTTAACCTGTATTAAGATAGTTTAAATATTTCGGTTGTTATAATACATATTATTAAGAAAATGTTTTGTATAAGTTGTTAATGTTGCCTCGCCCATGTAGGCTATCTCGTTGGACACTCGACAAAACCATTCTCATAAAATTGTTATAACAAT
>APFE031737803.1:126930-145028 GCA_000404065.3 Pinus taeda | reverse complement strand
TCAAGAAGAATTAAGGATCTCAATGGTTGCCAATCCTAAAGGAGTATCAAATGCTTATGTTGCTCATCATAAAGGAAACAGATCGAAGGGACCAAGGAAGAAAGTTGACATGTCTAAGATAGAGTGCTATCAATGTCATAAGAAAGGTCACTACAAGAGTGACTGTCCCGAGAATCCAAGGAACAAAAAAAGAGGAAGAGATCAAGCCAACTTTGTTGAAGAAGGAGACTCAAAGAAAGTCAAGCCTGAAGAATCCGACATTAGGGACTTACAGTATTAAGTCATTTGCTTTACATTACTTGTTTTATATGTTTTAGAATTTATAGGTTTTTAACATATTGTTGGAAAAGACATTTTTGTATTGCTTTAAGTTTGTAGGTTTCCCTCAAGCTTTGGAGGGAGCTCCCAACAACTCTCAAAGATAAGTTTCTCATGTCTTTTTAGTTTTGGGTTCATGTACTCATTTAGTTTTGATTAAAATACTAATCAACTTTCTCCCTCTGTTGTCTTGGTTAGAGAAAACATTTGCAAGGAGGATCTCTCAAGACAAGAGAAAACATCTGCAAGGAGGAGGATCTCTCAAGACAAGGTTAGTCAAGAAACAAAGTTATGCTTTGAATACATTGATTGAAAGGATTATTAGTTTTATGATCTATTAATAACTTAGTTGTGACTAGTTGTATTGAATCTTAGTGATTCTTGTTTGGGTGATTCATCTCTTAATAAATCTACCCACCCCACTAATATTCTTGATGGACTATGTAGAACCCTAGACAGGTTTTGGAAAAACCTAACCGAAAGGTATGCTAATGTGAATGTTTGAAATCCTAAAGTTTCTTAGGGTGATTGTGAAATGCTAGTTGAAGTTTTATTGATGATGTGTTGTTTGGGATTTTAGTGTGATATGGAAATCCTAACTTGTTAGGGTTGAATGACGAGGTCTAAAATCCCAAACCTTTGAAGTTTTGGTAATGTTAGGTTCACTATGTTTCTACATTGGAACCCTAGCTCATTAGGATTTGGTGGAATGTCTGATTCTACATTGGAACCCTAACTCATTAGGATTTGGTGGAATGTTTGATTCTACATTGGAACCCTAGCTCATTGGGGTTTGGTGGAATGTATGAGCAAGACCCTTACATTGTCTTAAAATGTTTTCTTTGGTATATGTGTGTTTATCTAATCAAACCCTAGTGTAATCAAAATGAGTGTGTGTGTAACTCTTATTTGATGTTGTTATGAAGTTGGGTTTGACTAACACATGATATGAAATATATTTGCATGATGATGAAATCTAGGCATATGTCCTTTTGGTTGAAATCCTAGGTTGGTCTAGGTCAAGATGTATTAATGTTGTTGGACATATGATATGCTTATGCATGGTTATGAATTCCTAAATATGTGTCTTGACCTAGTCATTGATGGTCATGAGTTTTAGGATTTAATGGAAGTTCTTGTCTGAGATTTTAGGATGATGATGTCTAAAAATCTAGGGTGTTATAGCTAAACCCTAGTGAAGTTAAAATTGTCTAGTGTGTGTGACGTAACAATCTAAAATCTATTAGATGATTGTTGAAAATGAAAATCTAGGGTTTTGCAGTTAAATCCTAGTAGTGACATTATCTAGTGTGAAATGTAACATTCTGAGATCTATGTATGTAATGATTGTTGAGATTGTGAAAATGAAATTCTAAGGTTTTGAAATTAAACCATAGTCAAAGTAAAATCTTTGGAATATGATAATTTGAGATTAGTATAAGTTTGTTGAATGTGTGAAAATGGAATTCTAGGGTTTTGAAGTTGAATCTTAGTTGAAGTAGAAATCTTTGATGAATGTTGACTATATGATTTGAGATTTATGAAGATATTGTTGAAATTTGAATTTTTGGTTGAGTTTAATGATTGCTCGGAAATCTAAGGTTGAAAACTAACCCTAGTAGTAGTTGGTCATATTAGTGACTGTTTGATGGTTGATTGAAAATCTAGGGGTTAGAACTAACCCTAGTGGAAGCTGGTCAAGTTAATGACTAAGCTGTGATTGACTTTGATGGATTTGTTTGTATGAATTCTAGGATTTGTATGGATCCCTAGTGAGAAGTCTAACATATATGTTTTGAAAGGTTGTTAGATACTTTGAAGATCTATATTTGTGTGAATGGTTTCTAGTGTTTGCTATATGTTGTAGTAAGGTATGTCATAGCTTTGGAAGACATATTAAAACCCTAGATGGAATGAATGTCTTTATGAAATAGTCTAGGGTGTATAAAAAAGTCCCTAGCAAGATGTTGAAGAGCATAGTCTCTTGTTTGTAATTGAGTTTTTGGGTATTTGTTATGAATAAATTTGAAATGCTTCCGTGATTCTAATATGGCTAACATCATGCTTCTATAGATTTGGTGGTACTTGATATTTAAGTTGTGCAGGTACACATTCTTCAACTTAGTGAAGATGTTATGAGCATGCTAGGGATGATGATAACTCTGATGAAATGGTTGGAAGCCATGAAAGATTATCCGATGTCGAAAAGAAGAAGTTGATCCCCTAGAGGAAGCATGAATAGAAGGGATCTCCTTAAGATTAAGAGGGAGTCCAGATAAAGAGGTGTTTCCTGGTTGAGAGGGGGAGCATAGCTTGGTATTAATCGAAGAATGAATTTCAGAGGATATGTTGTTGCATGTGAAGTAGGAAGTAAAACATGTGATTGAGGAATCTTCTGTCTAAGATTCGGTTGATAGTCCTACTACGGAAAGATGAGAAGCAACATCCAGTTGTCTGTAAGACCCTATAGGTTTGTATTTGATTATATACACATGAAAGTATATTATTGATTGGGGTTGTGTTTGTATAGGTGAATCTCTCGAAGGATTTGATAGCATGTTGGTAACCAATCAGGTTGATTGGGAGAGATTGGTCATTCTTGATCTGTTTGATCAAGGTGTGTTGAGGCTTTGTGAGTGAAGCATTGCCTGGGAAGACATCTGGCTAACACTTTGTGTTGATGTCTGAGTCCCGAAATTGGAAAGATGGTGTGGCTATCTGTTTTGGATACACACTTGGATTTTTGGGTTGATGGTTAGCAAGTAAGCCTAAGGGTACCTAAAGGGGCTGAAAGCTTGAGTCCATCTTAATCTCACCTGAATAGATTGCCTTGGTTAGGAATCTAGTCCTTGGCATTGTGGTGCCTAAACTATTGAGTGACTATTTGGATATATTTCCTTGGTCAGGAATCTAGTCCATGGCATTGCGGTGCCTAAAGTTCTTCATGGTTCATATAGTTTGAGATCTTCCATTGTATTTGCACATTATGAATACCTCCCTAGTTAAGAGGGAGTGTTGGAAAATGTAACTATGTTCTGTCTTCAATAATGTACTTGAGTCATTATGTAATGTACTTGTCAAAAGTGTAAAGAAAAGAATTATTATTATTATTGTGACTTATTAAATCATGGGTTTCATGCTTGGGTCACCTTGTTTTAAGTCAAAGTCCCCATTGAGGACTTCTAGGATTTATTATGAGTCTATAGAATTATTGTATATTTAAAGAGACCCTTCTTGGGCTTTTGAAGCATGTAAAAAGGTTTAGTATTGAGTCAAATATGAATTATGGAACCTCCACAGCATGTTGGCCTAAGGGAAGATCAAGTCAACCTAAGATGCTATTCGACCCCACAAGAATCCTATAAAAGGAAGGACATTGAATTCATTTGGAGCATCACTTCTCATCAAGTTTGAATTCTTTGTACTGGGTAGAAGTGCGAAAATCTCTTGTTGCTGTGCAAAAGTGCGAAGTTCTCTTGTTGCTGGGAAAGTCTGTTGCTAGGAAGCTGAAGTGAATGAGTTTGGGTGAGTCTAAGGAGACAAGAAAAATCAAAATTTTGGTGATGGTCTCTCTTTGTTTCGTGCTCTAGATTGGGAGGTCGAATTCTTCCAAGTTGGATTGTTGTCAAAAGCTGTTAGTTGTTGCATAGTCAAAGTTGTTGGGAAGAGGTCAAACTTCTGGAGGCTGACTTGGTGTGAAGGGAAGGTCTAGTCTTGGTCTAGGGTGAAGAGTCTCAAAGAATACTATTGAAAGGAAGAATTGCTTTGACTGGGTTTTCCCCTCGAGGGGGGGTTTTCCCTGGCATGTGCCTACATCTTGTGTCCATTGTGTTATGTGTTGCTTCTTTTGGTAATTGCTTGATGAACTAAAGAAAGAAGATATAAACAATCGTAATAATAAGAAACATCACAAGTAATTATCAAGATCAAGAAAATATTTTCTGCCTTTCTGATTTTCCAACACAATAAGGGGGAGTCTGCCTTGGAACCTTAAGAAGATGATGACAATGCCTTTAGCCTTCTATCGTTCAAGATACTTCAACTTCTTTGATGGTGAATAAGTGAAAATTAGAAGTGCTTCTAGGGTTCTGACTTTTTCTCTGCTTCTTCCTTGATGATGATTCCAAGACTCTTGCTGAAGTAGATTTCTTTGATCTAGGGTTTTGGTATGATGTGGATCTTGAACTTTCGCTTTGATAGTCTTTGTCCCACTTTGATCCCTTTCTCGAAAACTCAATCCTTGTGTGTCTCCTTGATTAGATGCCCCTCCTTGATTTTAGCACCTTAGCTCTAATATGATGTTGAGAAATCTAGGGCATCAATAGTTAGGTGATTTCTCTACTTATGATAATTTCTTGTGATAGACTTTTTGCTTCTTGATTATGATCTTCTCTTTCTTGTAGTTATTATTGTGTTCTTTTCATCAAGACAATTACCAAATCATGAACAATAAAGAGACAAAAGACACAGTGTATAGGCTTGTCAACGAGGGCCAAGACCTCTCACTCCTTGAGGGGAAAGCACAAACGAAATTCTTCTTATGGATCTTCAATTGATAAATACCAAGACCATGAAAAAGACCCTTGACACTAGAGTCCTCCCAAGACCAAGTCACTAGTCCCCGTTTGAACGCTTCACTTCCTCTTCCTTTTCTCGGCTACCTTCAGAATTTCAGCCTCTCCTTGTAGTTTTGCAACTCCTTTCCTGACAACAGAAACCCTAGATTAGATTTTTCCACTTGAATAGTCTCTTCCTTGAAGGAGATTCGTTCCTCTCTTACTTGGCTTTCTATAGCGAGGTTCTTCACCCAAAAAAGGTCACCTTTATGTGACTGTTATCTTCGATCTTCCCTTGATTGCTTCGGACCTTTAATTCTCGTACCTATGATTGTAGATTTAGCCCAAAAACAGTCCTCTAAAGATGGCCCTCTCCTTCGTTATCTTCTTTTCCTCCTTTGCTGATCTAGAAGCTCTTTCTTAGTATGTTTCTCGCAGTTCTTCTTAGACTTGCTTCACCCAATTGCTTGTCTTCTAATGATGTTGTGTATGGGTATATATACTTGTTTGTCCATGCCCATTAGGCCAACATGATCCCTTGGAGAAAGGCCGACTTCATCTTCTAGATTAATCTCTTTAATGTAGTATAACTTGAGTGGGGGCTAGTGACAAGGCCTTGGAGGGTTACTTACAAAGACAAGTATGACTCTTTACAATGTGTAACATGCCTTCATTACATGACAATGACTCTTTTATGACTAGATGACTATTTACAATGTCTAGCATGCCCTCATTACATGACAATGACTCTTTTATGATTAGATGACAATATCCATAAGGGCTCACAATGGGAGCTTCAACTAAAATAAAATCTCTTGCTCATGAAACCCATGATGCAAGCATTACAATAATTTTATTTTTCTTCTTTACATCTCTTACATAAAATCACAATTACATGTCATTATGAAGACCAAACATAGTTACACTTTTCAACAATATGTATGTTAGGGTAGGATGCATTGCATGTTGATTTTCTCATTAGAACTAACATTATATGATATTATCGTAATTGATTAGCTGAATTTAGATTAAATTTGCATGGAAAAATGAATTTATTTTGTTGTTGATTTTATGGCCTAATACTAAGCATGGGTGATCACTAGACACCACAAAAACATGTTGCCTTGTGTGCTTGGTCTTTGATATGTGCAGGGAATAGGTCTACGGTACCAAGAGATTGCAAGTATTCTCATGACCTCCCGTTCGAGCAGCTTTAAACATCGTTCTGAGAGATCATGTCCCAGTTGGAGCTACATGTTACCCACTACCTGTGGGTAGTATGTATAGGATAATTTTTTTCTCCTAGATGGTTGTCAACCGACGGCTAGTAGCTCCTTGCAGCCACTAGATAGCTTGATGTGCCATTATCTCTGCTACTTGAGCCATCAAAGTGGTCCCTTACCCACTTGCTATGATTGTATGTTTGAAGGTGGGCTTCCTGACCCGAAAGGTATGACTTTTCATTGGTATACTTGAGTAGTTTTTTTTACTTGTCATGGGCACTTTTGGGCATGGATTGGTGGGGGGATTCGACAGAAGGAGTGGGCTAGGTCTGTACACTTGTCTCCACTACATGATTTCTTGGTTATCCTTGTATTCTAGTCTCGTGGGATCTCCTTTATTGCCCATTAGCTTTAGGCTTGTCACTACATGGAAATCCCAATTTTGGTTGCGTGGTCTCGCTTCCCGACACCATATACGTCACTCCCTTTTGCTCATTTTAGCCCCATTCATCTCTTCCCACCCTGGTCCACGTGTGTCCACTAAGTCCACATAGGGTTAGCCTCCCCCTCCCCTTGTCCACACCTTGGGTCGGCCCTAGGACGATGCCCCAGAGGTTGATGCAGCTAAAAAGAAAAGAAAAGCATAATTTGGTCACTCTCAACAGTGAATGTACCACAAAATGCAAAAGATTATCGGGACATACAAATTGAGCACGTGAGCAAAAGCCAAACATGAGATCTACCCCTTATTTATGGCCATCACCCTGGTTCCTATGGGTCGTAGATGAATCCCCTCCACATTAAGGAACCCATGATAGTCCCAAACCGCTAGTGGGCAATTAACTGCCTTACCTCAAAAAGGGGTATCCACTGCTATATCCTACACTTCATGCTCTCATCCCTTCAAGCCCCAAGCAGTTATAAGGAAAAATCAATCAAAGGAAAAAAGCATATGAAGAAGCGTGGAAAAACAAAGGCCAGGGTAACTCATGTACCATGATTTTCTCCCTCCTACACTCATATACCCAAGTGTGGGCTTCCCTTATTATAGCTACCCTTGTACCATGGCATGTGGCTTGATGCATTCCCCTGATTCCCACTTCGTTCCATCACTACATCACTTACCACCTACCACTTGATGGATGTACCATGGACATGTCACCTGCTTTAAAAGTTAAAACCACCTAAGAAGGTCCTTGATTAACCCCCTTATTGAGCTAGAGACACTTGTACATGCCAAAGCCCACTATGGAAGGGCATGCCACCATGAAGTGCCCCATTGATTCCATGATTTGTAAGCTCCTTTACTTCTTTATTCTAATGATTTATTGTATTGGAGGGAAAGGTGACACATTGGATCTTATGCAGGATTGCAGGTGGGTCCCCATATTGGGCGTGGTCTCCCTATACGGGGTCTTAGCCCTCCAGAGGGCCACATGGTCAATTGTAGGGTGAGTGTTGAGAACCATGCGCCTCCACCATAACAAAGATTACTTCATGGATCCCCAGCACCAATCATTGATTGCTCGTATTCCACCTTTTGGATAAGGATGATGCACTTGGCTCACCATCCCTAATCGGCTCCACACTTGCACCATATACTTGGTAGATGTTCCAGGGTCCAAATGAGGATGTGTCTCATTGTAGGAGACAAAGGGAGGGCTTATGTCATCATTTGGCCCTTACAAATGGTTTACAAGCATTTCGATCCACTTGGAGACCCATGAGGATGTCCTTGTGCCCCCTCACCCACTTAGGGAGCACCAAAGGGATTTGCTTGGGAAACAAGGGGCCAACCCCTTGTCCACTATGTTTGGAGTCCATTCTCACATCATGGCACACTTTGTGTCATGCCCCGATCTTGGCGGTAGTCTTTCAACCGCTCATCGGCAGGTGTGGCACCACCACTTGATTTCTTTTCAACAATACTTTCAAGTGTGGACTACGCCTAGCATTCCATATTTAGTTTATTTTTCACTTTCTAAGCATTAACATCCATAACACAGCGGAAACATTCATTTAATCTTCTTTCATCATCATTATCATTTACAATATATGCACAGCAGATGCAATCTTTAACGGGCTTGAATATGAATCTGCCCACAATGATAATAATAATCTTTCATAAAATATACAAGTACAGTCTTTGAAGAGGAACCCCAACTTCCTTCTTACAATTTCTGTCAAAATCCAAATTTCAACCTGCAAATTCAGTAGTGCCTGAACCACCATTCAGCGAATGCCCACCCCTACCGGGTTGAGTCGCCCAACTCATCAGGTAGAGGCGCCCACCCGAGTCGCCTTTGGCACTGACTCGTCACACAAACCTGTCGCACCACTGGTTACATAGCTCGACGCCTTGTTCAGCCTTCGCTCTCGGTGTGTCGCCCTACCTGACACTTGTCCACAGCTCGCCCAACGTTCGACACTTCACCCATCTGCAACTCGCCCAGTCGCAGCCATGACCGCAACCTCAACTGCAGTCGCACTGCAAAACTCCACTATAGTCGTTCTGCAGACTCGTTGTTCGGCCCAGCTCGCCCTGTCGTGCAGCACGGCCTCTGCGGGTCACCTGCCGGGCAGATGTGCCCACCGCGTGCAATAATGCCCAACCAGGTTTGTCCGTCAAGCAGACATGCCCATCCTGCGCCAAGCGAAACCTGAAACTCTGCGTTCCTACTCCTCGACTCAGTGCTTCGGTTAAGAGTCGCCTACACCTTGCCTTCGCCTAGTCGTCCACCTCTTTGGTTCGCCCTTCTCCTTGAGCTCGCACTTTTTTTTGTGAAGTTGAAGTGATGCCTTTCTCCTCCATGGCGTCCGCTTACTTATATGCTTTTCCACGGATTAATCATGGGTCAGCCTGCCTAGGCCGACCTTCCAATTCAGCCAACGCCGCCATGTCGGGTCCACATGCCCAACTTCGCACAGTACAAGCTATCCTTTGCAAAGTTCGCACACTTAGCCAATTTTTCGTCCTTTCGGTTTTCGACTCTCTATTGGCTCATCGCAACTCGTGTCCCCGGTGCCTTTAACCAACCGTTCGCTCATCGCAACACCAACTCGTCCCATCGTCACAACAAACGTCGCAACACCAACTCGTCCGATCATCGCAACAAACGTCACAACCAACTCGCCCACTTGCTGACTCATCGCACCCTTTGACTCGTCGTACGCTCAGCTTGTCGCATTTAACCGAGGGTGCGTCGCCCAACTCTGTCGCACACCAACCACCGACTTGTGGGCTTGACATACTCCCCCACTATAAATGGTTGTCATCCTCGACAACTCTCCATCCCGACAATCACCATCACCAAGACTATCAAACCACACGAATGTGTGTATGGGTAATCCAGATGTGTCCATCTCTCGACCTGCCTCATGTCATAGATATGCCAAACTCTGCAAGAAATCATGTGTTGTTACCCCTCATGTCTGTGACTAGTTAGGTAGCTAATCCAACCGTGCATCGCCTCCATAAGAACTCATGCCCCTACATCATCATGACTTTCCACTGCATGCTACCTGTCAATCTGTGTCATCTCACCCCTAGATGCCTGCTCAAAATGTTGGAGACTCACTGCCATGAGCAACTAATAATGAGCCTCATCTCCATGATAGTCTAAGAAGATAAGGAGGAAGTAGAGCTTAAAGGCTCTTCCTCACCAATCAACTCAATCCATCTATCAGGATCCTCCACTTCTAATCTCTGCAAGTGTGCTTCCCGATCCTTTGTCTAAACATTTGGCCTAGCATCCTCATCCTCATCCTCATCCTCATCCATCTCCATTGCCTCTAGCCTTCTTGATAGATCCAAGATACTATTAGACAATGTGCAGATCACCTGTGATTGTTCCATAAGCTTTATCTCTGCAGAAGACAACCACTTATAGACCTCTTCATTTCACTTATCATCCTCCATATTCATCGCTGTCAATTTACACTCGGCCTTTGTAACTCCTACGGCCAGAACACCAATAGATACATCCTCTCGTCCGTCGTAAATGTACAGTTTCTTCATATGGGGAACTCCCATAGCTTAAAATTGATTCATAAACTCCATGCTCGGTACAGCTTTGTAGTCATCTATCCACACCAGAGTGAAATCAACCTTCCTTGTCCATTCACCAAGTGTCACATCCACTCTCTCAGCTACACCGATCATGGAATCCAGAGGAGAATTCACTGCCTTCATTTGTGCCTGCACTGGTACAAACTTCAGTCTAATCCTTCTCGTAGTATCCTCGCTCATGAAGTTGTGAGTTTCCCCAGTCCACCATAGTAAGTACAACCTCACTCCCAACTTTCATCTCAACATAGTCTAACTTGTTTCTTTCCGGATCTCTTCGTGAGACCGCCTCTGTAGCCACCGCAGCTCCTAGAATATGCATGACCCAAATAGAAGTTTCCTCTTTCTTTTTCGCATTAGATTGTGCTATCGTAGCCACTTTTGGTCTTGAAGGACAATCTTCACCATATGTGGTTCCTCACATATCCAATGCTTCAATGGTTTCTTCGTCTTCGTCTTATCATACGATCTCGAAGGCTCCTCCTTTGTAGACTTCTCTTTCAGCTTATCAGTCTTTCTTTTCTTCTCTTCGGTTCCTTCATCATAGTGTTCTACCAAGTGATCCGCAACATCAAATGCTTCTTCAAGTGTTTATCTTTTGCCTCTTCACTTCATTGCATGCCCAAGGCTTCAATCCTATGATAAAATTGAATACCTTGTCCCTCTCTGCCATGTCTGGAAGTTCCAAAACTGCACTTGAGAACTCTCGCTAATAAGCTTGTAGAATCCCTGTTTGCTTATATACTTTATCTTCATCCTTGCATCCCATGTTTTGTCTTGTGGAATAAAATGAGTCTGCAAAGCCTTCTTCAGCGCTTCCCACGAAGTGATCTTCGCAGCATTGCCACTGGCAATCTGGTCAATCTTCCTTCGCCACCACATCTTAGCATCCTTCATCAAGAACTGAGCAACTACTTTGACTTCGGTTTCCTCATCGGACATCCCCAAATGCTCCAAGTACTGTTCCATGTCCCATAGAAATTTACCAAGAGTTTTTGCACTCCTCGTCCCGTCATAAGAATCCAGTTCCTTGACTTTCACATGAGCCACTCCTCTACTTGAGTTGTGCCCAACAACCTTTTTCAAAACTGCTATCTCATTTCAAGCATCTTCAAGATCTTTCTACAATTCCAAGATTTTTGCCAAACCTTGGTCCCTTGCAGCTCTGATCTCTTTGACTTCCTTTTCTATGCATACACTGCCACTCAGTATATTCGTATCGGACCTTGAGGTCTTCAAGCTCCCCTTTCACCTTCGAATAGCCATCTCGAATTTCAACATTCTCAGCCTTCATCGAATTCATATCAGAAGCTAGCATCTCCATTCGATCCAACACCCTATCCATGAAAGCAGCTCCGGCATCCCCTCCAGATTCACCTGTTATCAATTGAGTTTCCTCTGCCATTTCAGCCATCCACTTTCTTTGTAGTCTGGTATAGACCATAAATCGATCAAAAGTCTCTGTCGTCTATTTGCCTAAAGTGTAGAGATACACCTCTCTACTTCTGCAACCTTGTTCGACTGAATCAGACCCTTGATGTCACTTGTCACAAAGTGCAAGTGCTTCAGCTTTCCTATAAATCAAAGCCCGTAGAATCTGGAGCTCTGACACCACCTGTCACGCCCCTATCTTGGCGGTAGTCTTTCAACCACTCATAGGCAGGTGCAGCACCACCACCCCATTTATTTTCAACAATACTTTCAAGTGTGGACTACGCCTAACATTCCATACTTAGTTTATTTTTCACTTTTAATTAGTTTGTTTTTCACTTTCTAATCATGAACATTCATAACATAGTAGAAACATTCATTCAATCTTCTTTCATCATCATTATCATTTACAACATATGAACAACGGATACGATCTTTAACGGGAGGGGCAACTCCCTGAATATGATCCTGCCCACAATGATAATAATAATCTTTCATAAAATATACAAGTACAGTCTTTGAAGAGGAACCCCAACTTCCTTCTTACAATTTCTATTAAAATCCAAAGTTCAACTTGCACATTTAGTCGTGCCTGAACCACCGTTCAGCAAGCGCCCACCCCTGTTGGGTCGGGTCACCCAACTCGTCGGGCAAAGGCGCCCACCCAGGTCGCCCTCCACACTAACTCGTCGCACAAACCTGTCGCACCACTGGTTATCACAGCTCATCCCGCAACCAGTTACACAGCTCGATGCCTCGTTCATCCTTCTCTCTTGGCGTGTTGCCCTACCCAGCCCCCTTCCATAGCTCGCCCAATGTCCAATGCTTCACCCGTCCGCAGCTCACCTAGCTGCAGTCACACCGCAGTCGTTTCGAGGAGCCATCGTTCGGCCCGGCTCGCCCTCTCCGCGGGTCGCCTTCTGGGCAGACATGCCCACCGCATGCAACAACGCCCAACCTGATTCGCCTGGCGGGCATACGTGCCCAGCGAAACCTGAAACTCTACGTTCCTGCTTCTCGACTCGGTGCTTCGGTCAAGAGCTGCCTGCACCTTGCCTTCGCCTATTCATCCACCTCTTTGGCTCGCCCTTCTCCTTGAGCTCGCACTTGTTGTTGTGAACTTGAAGTGATGCCTTTCTCCTCCATGGCATCTGCTTACTTATATGCTTTTCCACGGATTAATCATGATTCATGGGTAAGCCTGCCCAGGCCGACCTTCCAATTCAGCCAACCGCACCCGCACTTTACGTTGGCTCATCCATGTCGCTGCCCCACCGGGTCCACATGCCCAACTTCACACAGTAGAAGCTCTCCTTTGCAAAGTTCGCACACTTAGCCAATTTTATGTCCTTTCAGTTTTTCGACTCTTCATTGGCTCATCGCAACTCGTGTCGCAGGTGCCTTTAACTGACCGCCCGTCGCAACACCAACTCGTCCCATTGTCGCAACCAAGTCACTCGCTTCTCGACTCGTCGCACCCTCTGACTCGCCGTCCGCCCGACTCGTCACATTTAACCAAGGGCGCGTCGCCCCACTCCGTCGTACACCAACCGCCGACTTGTGGGCTTGATACTTTGGACTTCATTAGGCCTTCTCAATGGCCCAACGACTCATTATATTAATCATTTTGCCTTCTTGAGAGGCTTACTCTTATGTTGTTGAGCTATTTTGGTGGACTTATCACGAAGGAATGTTAGTATTGCACATTATTTTATTATTTGGGGCTTAATTAAGCCAATTAGGCAAATCAAACTCATTAAAGATTGTATAAATAGATGAGAGGTGATTCATTTCTCTCATCATCACTTGGATTTGGGTTTAGTAGCTACTTGAGAATTCCGCATTCCCTTTGGAGAACGAGTTTGGTTTCATGGATGAATTTTGATGTATGGATTCTATCTTCTTGGTCTTGGAGCTTCATTATTGACATAATTTGATGATTGGATATACTCATTTGTACATGTAAATGATATTTTTCATGCCTATTCTTGTTATTTACTTTGTCACATGAAATGTTGTTGGGATTTTCACTATATAAGTCTGAAATTTACTGTTTTTCTATGCGAAATTGTGGAAATTTTGAACTTTTGTAGCACTGCATCATTGCATGGACCATGTATGAATGCGTGAATGTTCCTAGAGATTATTGTCATTGAATACATTTTGATAAGTCATCAATTATTGCATATCGAAGTATAAAGACTTTAAGTAGTTTCTCTCATACCCTAATGCCATGCAAAGTTGCTTGAAGGTCTCCTTGATTGGGTAAATCATTTCCAAATAATAAATTCTCTTTGACTCCATCTCTCCCAAAGGATAATACATTATGTGATATTCCTAATTAGCCATGGCTAATTGGAATATTTGATTTTTTCTCAATTTTTGCCTTCTATAGTTAGTTATGAATAAAAAGGTGAGTAAAGGGTGACATAACTCACTTTTAGAATAAAGTCACTCCCTAGTAGCACAATGTTGTAACTTAAAGGGGAACCAGGGGGGGCCAAAGGACCACGTAGAGGAGGGGCCCACATAGACACTTGGAGGGACTGCGCAGATGGATAGGAACACGTGGCAAGAGGGAGGCTATGTTGGAGAAGGTTGGCTTAGGGTTTGAGAGGGGCCAACGCTATAAAGGAGAGAGGAGCCTCCTCATTTTGGCATTCGATTATGTGCATTTGAGCTAGTCACTTCGACTTAGAGCACACTGGTTGTTTAGCTAGTCTACAACACTGTTTAGTGCATCGAGTGTCTCCGTTCTGAGAGCTCACCCTTAGCCCCGGGGGACTTCGAGTGCCTACTCGAGCAAGGTAGTTCCATCAGTGTTTTGCAGCAGTTTCGTCAGTATTTTGCAGGAGGATTGAGCACTTTGGATGACTGCGCAGTCTTGAGCGGGATGACGCAGTTCTTTCTGGCAGGAGTTCTGGATTGAGGGTTTTGTGGAGGATTTGAGCTGGGAGTTTGAGTAGGGGATCAGCTCTTGCATATTGGAGGATTTTGGCAGAATTTCAGGCAGAGTTCTGGAGGGTTTCCTTCAGTGGCAGCGCAGAGCATTGAGGGACTACGCAGATCCCCAAGGGGGTGATTTTTAAGGGTCAGCCATTTCAGAAAAGCTTTCTAGGTTTTTCTAGGTTTACCGAGTAGAGGCGGATTCCAGAGTTTCAGTGTTTTCTGAGGTGGGGAACAGCCCCAAATCCTCATTTGATTCCAGCAATAGTAGCAGCAGCACTGCAGTTCTCCAGCAGCTTGGACGCAGTTCAGAGAGGAGCCATTTCTTTGCTATTCTGAGTGTATTTCTTCACTTACCTTGAGCAAGTCGAGGTGCCATCTTGCTGATCACCTCCTGTACTCATTTCATTACTCAGTATAATGAAATGGCTTAGCATTTCTCACTGCATTTCTTGAGTATCTGTTATATTTTATGTATGTGTCATTGTTTGTTATACTACTGTTATTATATATCTGTGAGTTTCTCGACTACTATACCACTTGTGCATTTTTCTGGTTGGGGTTTTTGCTGGGGTTTGAGGAATATTCTTGGAAAGGGATATTATAGTGGTTTCAGAGCATAGTTCTGGCTCAGCCTGTGGCGCTAGCAGTCTATGACACCGAGGGAGAACCCCTACATTTGTTACAGAGGTAGAAAATACAGAGACATTGAGAATAGGTTGGAGAACACCTACGAAGAGGGAGACTGTGTTCGGGTAGATGACGCAGAATAGGAGGAAACTGTGGTGGACGCAGAGCAGAAGGATCCGATGGCAGACAAGGACGGGAAGAGATTTGCATATATGCTCCTCAAACCAGTGCAGGATCTGTCAAGGCAGATTGAGGTGATGGGGCAGAGATTCACTGCAGTAGAGGCTAGACAGCATGAGAGCCCACGGGTTTTCCAGGTTGGTGAGGGATCGGGTGCATCCCACCATTTGCCAAAGCAGCGTGATACTACTCAACAGGTGGCCTCGCATGCCCTTACACACTCTACCATGCCCACTTTCCTAGGAGCAGACACAGGGGCAGGAGCCCAGCAGGAGATAGAGCCCGGTCATATGGGCGATTATTTTGCAGAGTATCTGGCTTATGGGCAGGAGTTCAGGGATGCTCTCTCATTCAGAGACTTTGTCCAGCTCCAGAGGGATAGTAGACCCCGCGACCATCACAGAGGATACCGGCATTATCATGATGGATACACCCACCGTGCGGCTAGTAGATTCCACTTGCCTACTTTTGATGGTTCATCAAATATTTCGGCAAAGTCTTGGGTGGAGAAGCTGGACATGTACTTCCAGCTTAACCAGATGTCGGAGACAGAGGCTGTCAAGGTGGTGATTTTACATTTGGATGGTGAGGCCCAGGATTGGTGGTTTCATGGGATGGTTACACTCGGACACTCCACAGTGACGACATATGCCGAGTTCACTAGGAGATTGATAGAAAGATTTGACCAAAGGGATCCAGAGCGGCATTTTGTTGAGCTGACAAGGCTCAAACAGACCAGGAGCCCAGAGACCTACATTGCGGATTTCTTGAGGGTTTCAGTGATGGTACCAGATCTATCCACGACACGGAGGATATATATGTATGTTGAGGGGTTAGCAGAGCCACTTTGGGGTTTAGTCTGATCCACTAGACCAGCCACACTCCAGGATGCTATTAGCAGGACCCAGGACTTACAGGATGTCTTACCCAGGACCCGGACACCTTACCCCCAAAGATAGGATTTCCAGCCTAAGGGGAAGGATGTGAGGATTCTGCCTCCAAAGGGGAATCCAGGACGTGCACAGGTTGACGATGATGCCAGGAGGGAGCTGAAGAAGAAGCGGTTGTGCTTTACCTGTCAGGAGCCGTGGGCATCGAGACAGGTGTGCTGCTGGCAAAGCACATTTTGTTGAGGTCTTCTCCGAGAGCAGCGGGGAAGAGGATGAGGAGGATGATGTGGAGGTAGGAGATAGTCATGCCATGCAGGGTCCTTTGCCACCTCCACTGCCAGCAGCAGGTGGTGCAACTTTCGCACCTATCGGAGGGGCCCTTGCAGCATTGCAAGTTCTTCTCAAGTACTTGATGCTATGTGTACGGGGGACAGTACGTGGCCAGCGAGTATCAGTTTTGGTTGATAGTGGGGCAACCCACAACTTCATCGATACACAGATGGTTGAGCGGAGAGGCATACAGACAGAGAGCTTCGATGGGTTTTCAGTTTTGGTCCCAGGAGATCAGACCATGATGTGTGCTCGTTATGTTCCAGAGATATCACTGATTATGGGCACCTACACACTGACTAACCACTTTTTTGTGGTCAATATTCCGGACACCAATGTGATATTGGGTGTTCAGTGGCTTATCACTCTAGGGAAGGTCACGACAGATTGGAAGACCCTAGAGATGGAGTGGGATGATGAGAAGACAGGGAGGCATGAGAAGATATAGGGATAGCACACATATCTGCCTCAGACTATTTCGGCTCATCGGATGGAGGCAGTCTTCCGGAAGGGAGACATAGAGTGGGCAGTGGAGCTGCGTGCATTAGAGGCAGGGACTACAGGGCAGACAGTACATCCAGAGATACAGTCCATCCTTGACCAGTATGCCATAGTGTTTGGGGAGATTCTGCCAGGACAGCCACTGGACCGGGGGTTTGAGCACACCATCGAGCTTGAGAAGGGTATACAGGCAATGATTACTACCCCTTATAGGCATCCCAAGGCCTATCGGGATGAGATTGAGCGGGCCATTTAGGAGTTGCTGGCTCTTGGGCACATTCAGCCGAGCACGAGTCCTTTTGCTTCTTCCATGGTGTTGGTGAAGAAGAAGGATGGCACATTGAGGATGTGCATTGACCACAGGGCCCTAAACAAGAAGACACTGAAGAATAGGTACCCCATACCTAGGATCGACGAGTTGATGGATGAGTTGAGAGGAGCACGGTTCTTCTCAAAGATTGATTCGAGATCTAGGTACCATCAAATTCGCGTGAGGGAGCAGGACATTCCCAAGACCACCTTCAGGTGCCACTATGGGCACTTTGAGTTTTGGGTGATGCCTTTCGGGCTAACCAATGCCCCAGCTACATTCCATTCTTGCATGAATCACATCTTCCATAGTCACTTAAGGAAGTTTGTGTTGGTGTTCTTTGATGATATCCTCATTTACAGCAAGACTTGGGAGGAGCATCTCCAGCACATTGAGACAGTGTTGCGCATCTTGGAGGAGTAGTAGTTCTATGCCAAGCTCTCCAAGTGTGAGTTTGGGTTGACGGAGATGTTATACTTGGGACACATCATAGGGGTGGACAGAGTGAGGATCCACGAGGAGAAGATTAGGGCGATCAGGGATTGGCCAGAGCTGAGAAACGTGACAGAACTTCGAGGATTCATTCGCATTTGCACTTACTACTGGAAGTTCGTCAAGGGTTTCTCATAGCTTGTTGCATCCCTGACAGATTTGATGAGGAAGGGGGCATTCAGTTGGTCGGATACAGCGCAATGAGCCTTTGACAAGCTCAAGGAG
>APFE031737803.1:93808-109668 GCA_000404065.3 Pinus taeda | reverse complement strand
ATTTTATTATTCAGCAATTTTCTTGTACAACAGGGTGCCAAACTGGCTTACCCATAGATAGACAAACTTCCAACACTTTTCTAAACCCAACGTAGGCCCTACTGACCTCTGCTACAGCCTAAAACTCTCTGCGTCAACGTGAAACCCTCTGAGTCAGCCTGAAGCCCTCTGTGTCAGCCTACTGAGGCTCTGCGCAACCTCTCTAGGCTTTTGTGTCACTCCTGCAGCCTCTGCGTGGATGACGCATGCCCTTCTGGCTCTACGCAGTCTCTGTTGCCTTTGCGTGGCTTCCTCTGGCTCTGTGTTTGCCTCTTCTGCGTTGATCTCTCGTCTCTTTGTTCCGTACTTGCTGCCTCCTGACTTCTCTCCAGACCAATGGTTCAATTTCTCAGCAAACCCCGCTCCAGAAATTGAACTGACTGGTCTCCCTCAGTGTGTTCTCCAAGTGCACCTCAAGCCTCCTCTTATACTTTTTCTGTTGACATCTCAACAATTGAGATTAAGTCCTAATCAACGAATAAGATTATATCTGGGCTTGATCCATGTCTTTGGGACCATTCTAACACAGATTCATATTAATACACATTAATATTTTATTTTCCCTAAGTTTAGACTTAGGACTCCATTAAAAATATTAATTATTTTAATATCTCCTGATCTGTTTAGAATCTGCCTAAACCCTTTCTGGGTATTGGAGATCTTATGTGCCCCAACCTCTCCACCAAATTTCGTGGCTAGAGCACATCCGATGCTACCCCAAATCAACATGTGTATTAGAAGCAAGTTGAAATTTTTTCTTTGTAACAATGCCAAGAAATTATGCCAAAATCCTTCTCATCTCTCAACCCCATTTTCCTGGACATACCTTTGTTACTGAGAAGGGAAACTTTGACATGTGTGGATGTAAAAATGTCATTCTTAAAACAGGTTCAAGCAGTGATGAGAACGGTTGTTGTAATGTCCCAAATGAAAAATTTTTGGAACAAACACTTCACATAAAATTACCGTTTACGTAATAGAAGATTTCCATAAAAATTAAACAAATAGAGCACTGCAATCCCATAACACAACGAACATGAAAATTCTCAGCTTTATTATATTAGATTTTGGTTTACATGTTGATACAACCCATATAGTTGAGATAAACTAGCCTCAAGAATCTGCTCTCATACTGTGCTGACCCTCCACCAATATTGAACTGAAATACCACTGCTAAGCTCTCTAGTGAATTTTGGATGAATTCACCAAGGGGAGATGGGTACTCACCCAATCTCACTGAATCATCCGAGGGTTTCCGTCTTGGGGCTACTGCTGAAGTAGAGAACCGAGTTCTTAAACCTTTCCACAAGAAGAAAATACAAATCCAAGATGTCCTCCATGGCCTCCTCCTCCTCTTTTTATAGATTTGATGGACCCCTCTAGAACCTCCTATTTTATTATTATTTTAATCACGAGCACTTTTCCCTCTTTTATTTTAATTAAAATATTTTTCTAAAGTGGGAAAACGGTAAATTGGCCACCATGTCCTCTCAGCTCACTGTAACTCATATATAACCATCCCATCACATAGATCTTCTCGTTCCAGTTCCAACGAGCTATTACACTAAGGTGTTATGTCAATTATTCCTCCTGAAATGCCACCTTAAGCGTAATTAATTGAGTTAGGCCCAATAATCTATGTTTTCTGAAAGTTGTTAGAATGTGCCAAAATGAAAGGCAACTTGTGTAGATGAGGGAATATACCAACTGAAAGCCATCAAACCTCATAAAAACTCCTCAAAAACCATCCAAAAGGCCCTAGGCCCACTGATGACACCAACCAACACCTGTGACGTGTCTGCCCCCAACTCTGAAAGTCTATCCTAACCATGTCTTAAGGAACACCGGAAAAAGGGACATTACAAATCCTCCCACCCCAAGATTGCTTGCCTTCAAGCAATCCAAACCTGTGGACCATTCTGGTGGCCGAACGCAACTGGGACCCAATGCCCGAATCCCATATGAACCACTGGATGATGCTCTGCCTCTGTGTCAACCCATCATGAATGGATCCCTCAATTCCTGGATCCCAAACTGATATCTGACTGTACTTGTCATCAACCCATCCTCCTAGATCCCAATGCCACCATGGCCAATCATCGCCCAAGCCCCGTGGCTCAGACAGTGCTCTGTCTCCCACTATAGATGTTGCTCCATAAAGCGATTACCAACTCATCAACTCTCTCCAATCCCACCTTTGGCATAGGTCGAGGTCAACCCCACTCTACTAATGCTAGGCTAGTGCTACTGAAATACTAATAAACTGTTTGTCCACCTCCCACTGCCCACTAAGACATGTAGTAACCCTCTCATTTGAGTGCCCTTGTTGTTTTGTGCCCGGAACTAAGGTTGATACTCCATCAAAAGGATACCTACTCATGATCTTTCGCCAATCCATCTTGTGGGGAGGATCGGATGCATAAGCACTTGTATATGTGATAAGTCCCCTATGTTGCATTGTGCCCCACTCATGCAACCTCGCCTGGTCAGTCAATAATATCCATTGAGAAAGCCCTGCCTCTTTCCCTATAATGGGTACAAGTGGCAAAACTGTGTTGCAAGCCCTATCTATGTACTCCTGGAGAGGACTGCTCCCTGAAAGTCCTACATTTCTGCTAGCTGTCTGTGCATCTACCCACACCTCATCAGTGGGTCTGCCCAAAGATGGATGCACCACCATCTCCAACAGCTCATGTCGTCTACTAGCCTCCTGCAAAACTACCCTGTCAATCTCCAACACCTCCTGAGGACAAGTGTCTGCAAATACTGCCACCCTGCTAGTTGTATGTACATCTGTTTGCTCCTCATCAATGGCTAGCCCCAAGGGTGGCTGGCCATCCTCCTCAAACACAGGCTCAATATGAACCTCCAACTGGCTCTCCCCCAAAGGCTCATCACGCATAATGTGCGCATCATCCTCCTCAGTTGACTCATGCTCCACCATATGTTTCTCATGCTAACTCATCACTGGTGACACACCATCCTGAGTGTCTCCCATTGGGTCCACTAACTACTCACCATACACACCAAAATATAAATCTGGCCTGCTGTCAACAACTTCACATGACCCATGCTCCTCAGAGGCATCCTCGAATGAACCGATGGACTCATCCAAAGAGGAATCCTCACCCTTAGAGTGAGAAGGAACCTTCCCCTGCTCTACCTCTATCATATCCTCAGTGTCACTCAAGCATGAATGATCAAGCCCCCAAGGTCCCTTGCAAATGAAGCAGAGACCCTTCCTCCTCAGTTCATTCCTGCTGCATGATCCACCAAACCTGACAAGCTTCTCCCTAGTCAACTGTCTCTTGAACAACCCCATGTTTTTCTCAACCAACCTTTTGTTCAGTTCATAAGCAACAGATGAAACTGGTTGTTCTCTCCTCCAAATGTTCAACAATCTAGCCTGCAACTCCCCGCAAATGGCGTCACGATCTCCCATAACTAAAGACAAAATGGACAACATGTTTGCTTTGACCGTGTCAGGGTGATGATCCTTAATGCTGAAAAAGGATTGGAACATTTGAAGAATCAGGGCGTCATACTCTATATCAAACATGATGCCATAGGTTCGGAGCTTGGCCATATCCTCTAAAAATCGGAGCTTTTTCCCAAAGGTAAGACCCACCGTGTTATCTAAGTCCTGAAAGGTCTCTACTATCAACCTGAAAATTCTCCTCATAACATTATCATTGAAAGGAGGTATGGGTGTTGTCAACCTCATAATGTTACTAAGACATGATGCAACTAGAAGTTTGACCCCTTCACAAGGTTTCTCCAAGAACTTGGGTTGTATTAAAGCTAGCATGGTTGGTTTCAAAGCCCACATCAACTTCTTCCCCTCCCACTGGTCTATCTTGGAAAGGAGTTCATCCAACTCATCCAGTTTGAAAGGAATTTCCATGTGACCCTCATGCATTTTAAATCCATCCCAAGTGAAAGAATTTTTTGTCCTTTTTCCTGCCCCTTCTGCGGATCTTTTGTTTCCCCTTTCTGAAGAATGGCATAGACCCCTTTTGAGAAAGGTTTGTTGTCTTGCCTAGGTGCATGGTGTTTGAAGGGATTGATTTCTGCCCTATTTAATCTGTTCAATTTATTTAGGATTTCCTCCATGATGACAAGAACTTCTGAGATAATGAAGCCACTATTTTCTGGGTTTAGTTGGGTTGTTTCTCAGTGAGTCTTTTTGTCAAACAGTTATGTACACACTAATGTAGGTAAAACTGTTCTTGATTCCAATATAATGTTGCTATGTATTTAGGTGCAATACATAACACTAACAAGCATGCATTAATTCACTTAAAAGAGAAAAATCAGTGACACTAGGAAATAGATGAACCTAATAGGTGTCTTCAAGAATAACTCCAAGGATTATTAAGCAACCTAGCTCTAGGATTACAATGTTTAGAACATAATCTTGAGGAGGGTACTCTGGTTAATGAATTTGGTTATCGGTGGATCACTTCCATCCTGTAAGAGACTGCACAGGATTCTCTGTCTCCTCTGTCTCGTCCAGCAAGATTCGTATGGTTTCTTCAAGCCCAAAACAACTCCCTAACTAGCGTTAATATGCTCAACTGAGGTGCGATCCTCTGTGGAATTCCTAGTTCGGTTCTCAAATTTGCAGCGACAAGCTATAGGCATATGATTGGCTTCTCCTTCAGAATGTATCAATTCCTCTGACTCAGCTCTAGCATGTCAATTACCATATCCCTTGGCTATGCAACTTGTCCACAAAGAAAGGTTCGACCAGCAATATACCATAGGAAATGTGGCCCTTGTTTATAGCCTCAATAAATTCGATTTATGGCCCTCTGACAAAGAAATTCCCACTTTTCTCCTTCGTACTTCTGGTCTCTTAATAAAAAATTAAATCTAGAAATTGCAGGCAGTGCCTCTTCCTTGGTTTAGGTAAATCAGCTTTGAATTCACACTAATCTGGATAATTTGGGCTCCCTCACTTCAACATCCTAGTAATGTAGCAATTAATTCAATCCTCAGGTAGCAATGACACAAATACAAATCAGCCTTCAAATTTGCTTCTTGGTCCGCTACATGAATTAAATCGGGAATCTCCACGTTGTTGATCGATTAGCTACATGTTTGAGACCAATATTAATCCTTCACCACCAAGAATGACTGCGACTCTAACACAACTTCAAAAGTGTCTTATGATCTCAGTCTCCACGATGGAAGATATAACGCCCTTGCTGCAATACATATGCCTAGCGAACCAAATATATGAGCTGCACACCAGAAATTTGATGGATCAATCAACAGTATGATTCAACACTGATGAATATGGCCCTGTAGCCCTCCATCACTTGCGCATCCCTTAATACGTCATGCGATGCTCCACAACTCTTCTTTTTTAATAACTTCGACTTTGATTAAAATTGCTCAAGGCCCCTTTAGTAATTATTCAGTGCTCCAGTTGCGACTCAAACGATACTTCCCAAAGCTCGCTATCTGCCCAAACAAATTATGGCAATGCGATTGACCCAATTCAACACTCCTCAGCAACTAAGCAATAGCTTGGGTTTGATGGCAACCACCGGATCTGCTTGTGGCCTCTCCAACGGCTGCATGGTGCCATGATTGCCTATAGACAACGCCTGATAATTTACACCAAATGATGTTCTCAGCTAAAGAAAATTTGCGGCCTAAATATATTAAAGTCGGCCCTTTCAATCAAGTTTGGACTGCCCCTTTTTAATAACTCAACCCTTGGCTGCTTGGTTGCATGATATAATTCATTACGTGCTTCCTTTAATAGTTTGCATCAACTATAAAAATTCGGCCCTACTTTAAAATAATTAACTTTTGAATTAAAATGTGGCCCCTCCTTTGATAAATTATACTAAGCCTCCTAGACTTTGATGACTCCCTTACAACCGCACTGCATATGGAAGTCTTTGCTCAAAATCATATATGCCCACTATAATAATCCATGCCGACTTTTAATATGATGGCCAATTCGTCGGATGATTATTGAGTGAAAGACAATTTTATAGCTAAATACTAGTTCAACAATTTGAAACAAAATTGTCGAATACTTAAATGAAAAATAATTTCATATGGTCTATAAGAGGAAATCTTAAGCAATTTTTATTTATCTTTGGCACTGTTGAAATTTCTAAGTCTGACACGTCAAAAATCCCCACTGCATTATCTGGTTTATTTTCTCCTACTTGTTCTTTCCATTAACATCTTATTTATAAATATAAATACTGAAAATGAACACAAATGCAACCTTAATACATATACAGATCAACAACTAAAATAACTGAGACAAACACACAAGGAACACTGTTATTTTTGGACAATCGTCCTCGGAAAAACCCAATGCGGGAAAATTGGTGCAACATATAGAGAGTTTTATTATTATGCAGTTTCTGAATACAACTAGGGTGCTAGAAATGGCTCACCCTTCAGAGATTATCCTTGGCAGAAGTACCTCTCCTCAGAGACAGATATTCTGGCTGATCACCCACCAGATAATCGATCCCACAACAACTATCGCAGCTCCTTAGTTGGACAGCGAAAGATGCTTGAAGCTTCTCCACTTCTCTGCGTCACTCTCCAGGCATTGCGTCACCCTCAGCTCCAGTTTGCCCCACAGAAATCTCCAGCACTGCCTCTTGGCCCTGTGTCACCTCTGCTAGCCTCTGCGCAGCTACTGCTGCCTCTCCGTCAGCCACTTGGCTATCGGTGTCAGCGCTCTAGCCCTCTCCATCACCCACGCTAGCCTCCTCAGCCTCTGCGTCAGTACTAGTTGCCTCTACGTTAGTCTTCCCAGGCTCTGCGCTGTCTCTCTGGTACTATATCTGCCTCTCTGCTATGTATTCTCGGCCTTCTGCCGAACTGTCGCTCACTGCAACAAATCACTGGTTTGATTCTCTCGGCAAACCCCGCTATAAAAAATCGAACTGACTAATCAATTTGGTGTATCTCCAACTGACCCGCAAGCCTCCTCTTATACTTTTCTTGTTGATGATTCAACGGCCGAGATTAAGCCCCTAATCAACGGCTAAGATTAGATTTGGCTTGATCCTCGTCATTTAGAACTTTCTTACCCATTTTATTTTAATACACATTAATATTTTAATTTTCCTAAGTTTAGACTTAGGAACCCCATTAAAAATAGTAATTATTTTAATATCTCTCCATTTGGGTGGAATTTCCCCAAACGATCTCTAGGTCTTGGAGACCTTATGTACCTTAGCCTCTCCACCAATTTTCATGGCTAGAGCACATCTGATGCTACCACAAATCAACAGGCACCTCCAACATAAAGCCTTAGGCTAGCAGGAACACCAATGCTGATACCACTGTAATGTCCCAAATGAAAAAAAATGGAACAAACACTTCACATAAAATTACCATTTACTTAACAGAATATTGCCATGAAAAATTAAACAAATAGAGCATTGCAATCCCATAACACAATGAACAAGAAAATTCTCAGTTTTATTATATTAGATAAATTGGGGTTTACATGTTGAACTACAACCCATATAGCTGAGATAAAATAGCCTCAAGAATCTGCTCTCATGTTGTGCATGTGAAAATTCCTAAACCCGGAATCCCTATTGCAGTAAAGTTGCAAACTGATGTTACTTCTCCTCTTGTTAATCCAGATTACATACAAGTTATTTATTGTGTTCTATGGTAAATATCAAAGTAAATACAACTACAACATTCACTATTTAAAAATAATATGTTGAAACAAGAAACTGAACAAAAAAGAGATACAACACACATTTACATAGTTATTTTTGGACAAATGTCCCTGGAAAAACCCAATGCGGGAAAACCGGTGCAACAACTCTGAGGGTTTTATTATTATGCAATAGTAATTTCTGAATACAACTTCTGGATGCCTTCTTGGCAATCTAGTTACAGAGAACATCACTGACAAGAGATCTATGAGATTTCCTCACACTATCACTGGAAATCCTGGTTGATCCAGCGCTTGAATGAACAACCCCTGGCTGCCTCTGCGTAGTGTCTCCGTCAGCCCAACATCACATTGTCTAGGATCTGCGTCACTCTTCTCGGCTGATCAATTTGCCTCTGAGATTCAAACTTCTGCTCTCCCGGTCTCACACCTCGAGTTCCAGCTACAGAAATCAAACCCTCCAACAAATTTCAGACTCCCTTAAGGCTTTTGCGCTACCTCTGCGTGGGCCTATGTAGCTCTGCGTCAGCCACTTCTGGCTCAGTGTTGCCTCTCTTGGATCTCTCTCTGCCTCCTCTACTGAGTATTCCTGAATCAGGAGAAATCTCCAACCGGAACTATCCTTGCCCCTTATTGCAAAAGATAACATCGAATTTCTCACCGTCGCGGGCAACTGCTCTACTTCAGAAATTCGATCTTTTGAACTTTCTTTGTGTGTTCTCCAAGTGCCCATCAAGCCTTCTCTTATAATCCTCTCCTTGATCAATCAACGGCCCAGATTAGATTCTAATCAATGGCTAAGATCATATTGACTTGATCTTCGCCTTCTTATAGAAGTTTCACCAACATTTTAGATTAATACCCTTTAATTATTTTAATTTCCTAAGTTTAGACTTAAGGTCCCATTAAAAATAATTAATTATTTTAATAAAATTGTATTCGGGTGGAATTTCCCAAAACAATTTCTGGGCATTAGAGAATGCATGTGTCTAAGCCTCCCTGCAAATTTTGAGACTTAGAGCACCTCTAATGCTACCAGAAATCAACACCCCCTCTTAGCGAGGAATGTGCTCAGCAATGCAACTTGCTAAAGCATCACTCTGTTCTGTAACATCTCTTTCTGCACTGCTGATGTTGACATCCTGTCCAATGACTACTGCACAAATGTTACATTTGTATTGTTGTTTACCCTGCCACTATCAACACTACATCTGTACTGCAATGCCCTCTCAATTTCGCATCCGTGTTGTTGCTAGCACTGCCGCTACCAATACTGCATCTACACTGCAATCTTTTCCAACTGTTTTTGCTACTACATTAGCAATATAAAAGCATCCCAAATTATTGAACTGGTGTTCAGTATGATGCATCTCGTTGCTAGAGTCCGACTGCTGCTAGTCTCTGCGCTGACCCTTTGAAAACTTTGCTTTGTTGCTGACCTCTACTCTATGCCATCTGCACTGCTGCCAACTTTGCTCAATCTCTGGGACTACTAGCCACTGCAACTGTCATTCCAGCACTCCTTTGCACCAACTGACACTGGTTCATTCAACTACTTCTGATCTAGGCTCCCGTAGTAAGGAATTGATTTGAAAGGTGGGATCCTCAAGGATCTTACCCATCTATATCTCTTTCGACCTACAGCTCAAAATCAGCGCACCTCCCTCCTGTAGGTATCTTGGTTTCATGGAAAACTCATCCTCCTCGATCTTCGCGGTTGCAACCGTCAGATCATGCTTCTCATCTTTGTCCTTCTTACTGAGAGGACACTGTGTTGCGTAGTGACTGAATTCACCACACTTGAAGCATTTGATCTTCAAAACATCTTTCTTCTTTCGTTGTTCTTGCTGCCCCTTGGATGCGAGAGCTGCATTTTCATCCTCCTACTTGGGCTTCGACCCATTGCTACTGTTTCCGTTAAGTTTACACTTGACCAAGTCCCTCCTCAACTCCTCTTTCTTAAGATCTGCCCACATCTCATCCCAGTTTGGCAAAGTCGCCCTGCCCAGGATGCTCTGGACAAAGACTTGCCACTCCTTAGATACTGAATTTAGGGCCAGTCTTACCATCTTGGAACCTTGAGGTGTTGACCCTACAACTGCCAATTCATTTCGGGTCTCCTGAAGCTTCGTGAGGAACGGATCAATGTGTTTCCCCCTTTTGCATCTCCGTAGATCTCAGCTTCTGCTCCAAGTACATCTTTTGTTGCTCGAAAGATCCTTGATACAACATTGACAATGTATCCTACATCTCTTTGGCAGTGTTTCTGCTAGCTATGTGATAGACTATATGATCCTTCACTCCGTTGAGGATCATTCTTTTTGTCTTCGCGATTTCTCCCTTTGACATCTTGAGTTGATCTGGATCTGTGACCTCAGCTACCACGCCGTCGTCGTAGACCTTGAGAAAATGCTCATCCAGAATGAAGAAGAATCACAAAGCCATATAACCATATGCACAACAAATTAACACACAAAAATTAAACTGGCAAAAAAGGCAAAGAGCCATCATGTGGTCTCTCATGCTCATGTAATTCACATTATTCAAATGATTTAATAATTTAAATACTTGATTAAGTGGTCTTAAGATAGTGCGTCTATCTTAGACTCACTTGGTTGAGACAATTTCTCAACTTACACACTAATTTAGGAGAGCTAGTTGGAGAGAATCTCTCATTCAAACTAGACTCCTTAGTTCGAGGAATTCTCATGATTTTATTTATTTAATTTAATAATTGGATTTATTATTGATTTTTAAAGAGTGGACTACATTCCCCCCCCCCAAATGATAAATCCAAAACGAACAACGAACCATCTTCCAAGTTCTCAAGTTGATCCTCAAAAAATTATTTGCCTGAAAAACTGCCAAAGCTGGATGCTGAAAAAACTCAACTCTAAAGAGAACATGAATAAGCTGCATGTCTAATTCATCTCTGAATGTCGCCTGACAACTCCATCATGTGCCAAGCCACAAAAGGATCCAACTGTCCTTTGCTTGAAAACAACATCCAGTGTCCACTGACATCATTTGATGAACGCCCACTGGCATATTTGTTGATGATGATCGCTCACTGGCTGATGAATATGCCCAATGGCTGTTTCGTTGATGTTGTCGAGACTTTCAGTCTGACAACCACTTGTCAATTTCATTGACATTTTCCCCCCTTTGTCCGCTGAAAGGAGAGGCAATCTTCTCCAAAATATATCTGAACTCCCCCCCTGTAGGTGGAGGAGTATTTCACTGGTGTACTCGCCCGTTCAACTGCATGAGAGTACCATCTACATTTTTACTGTTGGTTGCATTATGTGTTAGTGAATTCGATTGTAAAACTTATACAATCTTCTGACAGTGGATGACCATTCCTAGGGATCAATCCATGAATAATTTATCTTCAATCTGGTTGGCTGTCGTTGGTTGCAACATTTCTTTGATGTATGATTTGACTTGCCGCAATGGCTACAAGGATGGAGATCAAAACATTGATCTTCCAAATGATCGGTTCATTGATAATGAAGGCATTTTGCTTTGACTGCAACTTCAGTTTGCATACATGTCTGTTTATCTGTAACTTTCTCATGGCTTGTTGATGTTATTTGATCAAGAAACCTTACACTGATGAACTTGATCGGCTTAGAATAATCGGGGATATGTAATTTGTTTTCATCTTGGTCATATCTTAAGCCGCGTCGATTTCGATTACTTTGAATTTCTTCCCATGGCTTGATGATGGGTTTGGAAGAAAGTTGAACTGGAACAACTTCAACCCTTGACGCTGGTTAGATAAATGATGTTGGATGATCAGCTGTCTCTAGGTTGGTCAAATACTTGGAAGCAACACGCTTCTCTTGCAACTCATTTCTCTGCAGTTGCGACTCCAGTTGAAGGAACTCAATCATTTCATGTGCATGTTGAATATGCACTTGAATATCAGCAAGAGTGGTCTTGCTGATGTGCACCATGTCATCGGCTGATGATAACATTAAATTTTTAATAACTTGGGACAACTGAATGTGTGTCGCCATGTTGCTTTGCTTACTTTGAAGTCAAACTCGCTTGTCGTAGAAGTCTTGCTCGAAAAAATTGCTCACTTGAATCGATCACTGAAATGACACGCTCGCTTGTACTCGTTGTTGATTGTTGATGCTTTTAAACACTTGCTTGAACTATTGACTGTATGCTCGATTGATGATTGGTTTGAATGACACGCTTGCTTGATTTATCATTTATTGCTCACTTGAAGAATAGAATACTAGAATTCACACTCGTTTGATGATGATTGCTTGCTAGATGGCTTGCTTGAACTTGCTTGATTGATTACTGAAACTTTGTGATTTTTTTGAATGTATTCACTGAATGTGCTGATTTTAAAAAAGGAACACTGTCGAACACTGTCGAAAATGCACCCAAGAGACAAATGACAAGTTCAATCTTGATGGCTCAGTTGAACACTTACTTGACTTAATGTATTCACCTTAACAATTCAAATTAGGGTGTCGGTTACAATCGAGAATGCACCCTTACAATTCAACGGAATTTGCCTTTGATTACAATTCAACTTACAAATTATGATTTGCAAGTTACAGTTTTGTATTGAGCTTAGTAAAAAATGGTGCAAACGCAATTGCCAAAAAATTGTTGTTGAATTGCTGCAAAAAATTTGTTGATGTAGATGACAACTTGATTGGATGTTGATGTAGAAATGTCTTTGACAACTTGATTATGTATTGTTTCTTATTGATTGCTTGTAGTTTGCTTGATTGCATAAGCTTGAATGGAATTGATTATAGGCATGCAATTCGCTAATTTGTTTTGTGTACCATATTAGAAAGATACCATACGAAAGTTAGTGTCAAAACTAGACACAAAACAAAAACAATATCAAGAATCATGTGGCATCACAAACATACACATGGTTTACCTAAGATCCCCTTATTCAATTTCGGGCAGATTTAGGACACAATCACCACCAAAAAAATTTGTTTTTATTTAAATAGTGAATTACATTAACCTTCACTTTCAGAACATCATGAATGAAATTTCTCCAACAATGAGAATGCCAAACTCGTAACCTTTTGAAGCAACTTGTCTTCAAAAACTAACTCAAGCTTCTAGAAATAAAAATATTGACTTATCTCTCCAAATACAAAATACTTATTAACTCCAAAATGACAAAATATACTCCTTATTTCTCCATTACAAATAAATCATTTTATCCACTCCTTACCTCTCCTGAAAAAACACTCATTTAAAAATATACCTTATCTCCCCACTACAAAAGTTTCACTTTAATACCTCTCTTTTAAACTTCAATAATTTTTTTTTTTTATGGATTTTATAAAATCACTTTATGAAAAAGTGAGTTTACTTTTCAAATGCGAATATAAAAATTATAAAGCACACCTTTAAGCTAGTCCTCCTCCACGCAGTTTTCAGAAGATGTAGAAGCTGCAAATGCCAGGCTCATTTAGCAACTAAAAGCATTCCAGTCTTTCACTCCTTCTGGCGATTGATGAGTACTCCAGTGCTTTTCTGCTTCACAGTTGGGCGAGATAGTGCCTTCTACTGCGTTCTAGCTAATGCTACTTAGCTCAGTATATTTTGCTTCCTCCCTCATTGCGTGCTTGTTGTCCATTGTAGCCTTCTCTCACAATGTTGCTTTCAAACGTGTAGCCTCAGTTTCGACCAAATTAAGTTGTCTTCTCAACTTCATGATATGGTTTTGTACTTGTTGACGCGCTGCCGTTAACTATGCCAGTTCATCTGCTTCAGAATGTCTCAAAAACCACTGATTTAGAGGATGATCCTTCGTATCCCTTCTTTTCTTCTCACCAAAATTTTCATTGGTGGTCCCTGCTGAAGGGGGTGGTAAGCTCAAGCCAATCGGTGTTCCACTTGTGACAACAGCTGGGTGATTACGAGCACGTAAATAGAAAGCTTCCGAAGGCTCCACAAAGACAATCTCATCATAAGACTCAACAACTACTGGCTTCTTTATTGACTGAGGTCTAGATTCATCCTCAGGATACAATTTTAGATGATGAAATAGATCCAGTGGTTTCTCTGCTACGTCACTGTGGAAAAATATAGTGATGCTTATCTCAAATTCACCCCACGCAGTTTCAGATAGCTCAAATGGAGCAGATTCCACAGCTCTTGTTGGATTGTTGAAGCTAGGGTGCAATTGAAAAACAACTCTTTTAATCGCTACCCCAATATCCTCATTCGTTGCCCCGCGAATATATACAGTGCATTTATGTGAGTGGTACCTTTTTTTCATGATCGTCTGTAAGCCTTGCTATCTTCCCACGCTGAATCCTATCTGACTGATCTCCGTTGTTCTTCTTTCCCATAATGCTTGCCAACGATTCAGTTTTTCTGGCCTTGAAATGCCCAGATGGAGAATTGAATGCCAGGGTTGATGACACAGATAGATTGAACCCAATATTATTGACACCAGTGGTTATGGTTCAATTCAATCGTGCAAACCTCCCAATGTATCCCAGATACTCGAAAGCCCTCTAAACAAGGAAACAACCTTGTCTTCAAGAAAACCATCTTGGTGCATACAAACCGTAATTCGACAATGGTCTTCAAAATTTATTCAGTCGAACAATGGGGATTAGGAACAGAAAATATGATGAACATAAGCATAACCAAGAAATTAACAAAGCTCTATATCAAAAATTACAGTTAGATCTCTGCTCTAGGTTCAGATCAGATGCTCTGTCATTCAGAATTTATAGGTCCATGCCCTCAACCCAAGTGATGTAGCTTTCCTGAATGTTGCAAACCAACCCATGGATTCGATTCTCAACAAAACTTTATTGGAGTCTTCACCCAAAATTCCACACTTTTGCGACTTGAATCTTTGCATTGGTGCAGCATTCAACAATAGTTGAACAACGTCTCACATTTCTAATAAATATATATCTATCACTTCTCTACATGTCACAGCCCATGCGACTCTGATACCACATGAAGAAGAATCACAAAGCCATATAACCATATGCACAGCAAATTAACACACAAAAACTAAACTGGCGGAAAAGGCAGAGAGCTATCAAGTGGCCTCTCATGCTCATGTAATTCACATTATTCAAATAATTTAATAATACACGAGTAAGTGGTCTTAAGATAGTGCGTCTATCTTACACTCACTTGGTTGAGACAATTTCTCAACTTACACACTAATTTAGGAGAGCTAGTTAGAGAGAATCTCTCATCCAAACTAGACTCCTTTGTTTGAGGAATTCTCATGATTTATTTATTTAATTTAATAATTGGATTTATTATTGATTTTGAAGAGAGTGAGGCTAACACAGAAGGCATGACATCCTTGCTTTCTAGATCACATAGTTGGATGCCCCATCCAACCTATCCTGATCTCTTAGTCCACTGGCTACCATCTCTGCCAATCGAAAATTTGAATAGCCTCCTCTCTCCTCAGCGTAGCACTGGACTGGCCTACGCACTCCCTTTTGGAACTTGTAGATCTGCCCCTCTTTGCTACTGCCTAGCTAGTCAGAATTCAGAGTCCTTGGTTGGAGGTCCTCTAAGGAAGAATTCCCTCAAGTTTCTCTCTCTTCCCTCTCACATCTTTCTGCCCAGCAACTGCCGGCAGAAAACTGCATCCCACCAGAAAGCCCTCTTTGCTGAAGCTTCTGTTGCATTGCTCCTTCTAGCACTGACAAATCTCGAGCTGGAAATCTTACCTCTCTCTCAACTCACTGAGAGAGATTTACCACGAAAATCTTGCCCTCCTGGACTGAACTGAGGAAACCCTTTGGGGATTCGAATTGCTGCCTCTGCAGGAATTCTGAATTCCCTTCTTCCTTCAGCACTGGATCTACCATCTCTACTCTTCGTGCTTCACCTGTAGCTTTGATACCTTGTAAAAATTCCTAAACCCAGAATCCTTACTGTAGCAACTGATGTTACTTCTCCTACTTGTTAATGTTGATATTGCAACAAGATGATGGAGCTTAGTGAAAAGAGTCGCCTTCACTAAGTGGGCCCGCAGGCTATTTTTGGCGCAAGTCTATTTTTAGACTATGTCTATTTTTAACATATGGATCATGTCTATGGATTGCAGGTTGTTGTTTATGGATGATTGATCAAGTTGGAAAAATAGATGGACTTC
>APFE031737803.1:62045-81731 GCA_000404065.3 Pinus taeda | reverse complement strand
AAAAAAAAAAAAAAAACTCTTATCAATTACCTATATTTACCTATCATTCTATAGGTGATGGAAAGTATTTGTATTGAAAGTGGCCTTTGCTAGTTTTAAAAGTTCTTGTGACAAGTGACTTACATAATTGGGATCTTGTTATGAATAATATGTTGAGGGAGGCTCTATAGGTTGTAGACATTCTCAAAGAACAAATCAAACGCCTTAAGCATTATAAACCTAGTGGTCAAATGGATGAGATAAGCATATTTGGTTGAACTATCAACTACTAGAAGATGGTATCATTAGCTTCAAAGAGAAACAACCTTATGACAAAGGCCATATATATATTTTCATGCTTCGAATTAGGGGTGGAATTAGGATAGAGATCTCTTCATGTTGCAGAAAACAATCCTAAACTTTGTTTTTCCTTCCCATAGCAATCTTAGCTCATAGAGAGTGAATGATTATTAATTAATGCCAATGTATTTTTATTCTAATTCATAGTTCCTAGTAAGTAGTATCCCTAATACTATAATAAGAAATAATTTCTGCCTTATTTGTTTGGATTTTGCTCCAACCCTCTTATTTTAGATTACCTAGAAGTTGATCAATTAATGTATGTGGCCTTCATATTTTAATAAGGCCCATTAGATAGTGGTATGTGCATATTTAATATAAAATTATCCACTTTATAAGGCTCAATAAGTAGACAATACCATTAATAATGAGACCACAAGTAGTCACAATGTTACTATTGAGAATATATTTGAAGAGAATAACGAGTTGTGGAATGGTTTGCCTTGTATTGTTGCATTTGGAGCTTTCCTTAGTGAAGGGTCACCCCACCTTAAAAGACAAGTGAACATTGTTAGATTTCTTCTTATTATCATAATGCAAGGATATATTTCAAATATTTCATTTTATTTACCTTTTGTATGCAATTTCTACAATCATACTCTATGTACTTGCTTTGTGTTTTAATTCTTAGAGTGAAGGAACAGTACAAGTAATATCAGAGCTCTTTGTTGATCCATCATGCTTTTGATTTTAGTATATTTTTTTTAAGGTGGGAGACATGTTCTCGCATTTGTAAATAACACAAAGTTATGTCATTTGATAGGTAAGATTGTGGTTGAGGAAGAGCACACATTGAAAATACAAGTCATTTTATATAGTTGGACACCCATGTAACCTTTATTAGTATCCTTGAGTGGTATTGCTTCATACAAAACTTGTAAACAAAATTATCTTCCATGTACCCTTGTATATTGGAAGTTGAAACCAACCTACATATATCTACAATCTTTTTGTTGCTATAACACTAAAAATAATACTTACGAAATCACCCTTGCATATTAGAGTATGGTGGAATATGTTTGAATTTTATAAAAATGGTTAATTAGTATGCTCATTTAAAAGCAGCGAGTAAGACGTCTTCAACCAAAAAAAAAATAATAAATAAATAAAATAAAATTCAAAATAAAACAACATAGCCCATTTTTTATTATCTTTATCTCATATGGATGAAGTAGATTTGAACATCGTAGTAAAGAAAATAATGGATGGATCTATTTAGTAAAGTATTTAGTTAAGTATTGTTGATCTCTTTTCTTGTCAATGGAAAGAATAAACCCCATAGAGAATGATTAAGATTCCTTGTACATTCTTATAGAGGTGGTACTCTTTTTTACTCAAATTTTCAATATATTTTTACAAATAATAAAATGAAGCTTTGATTGTGTCTACACCTATGAGTGAACTAGGTGATTGAAAAGAGACAGTAACAAATAGATTACAACTAACGATGAATAACCTCATAAAAATGAAATACCTAAACTCATTCGATCACACCCATCCATTCACATAATGACAGAAACAAATTTGAAGCAAAAATCAAAGACTAAAAATAAGATTGATGTCCTAGAGTTACAGATAGTTTTAGATTATTTCATTCATTTAGAATCATAAGATACATACGAGACATACATGACGTGCTTATATGAAGTTTTGAAACCACAAATATTATGAACTCCTAGAATAGTTCTATGTGAGAGTAAAAAAATATTACAAATTGACATTCATCTTTGAATAAAGTTTGTGCCTATTGCACAATATAATGTTCCTAATGCTTAAATGATAAAAGGAAATGCATTCATCCAAACAAACTAGGATGGGGCTTTCATGGACCAAATAAAATAGTGATAATAAGAAAGGAGAAATAATAATGAAAAAATGCAACCGGAGAAATAGTAAAATAGTAATAGTGGTAGTAAAAAAGACATGCAATCATGGATCACTCTACAAATAAACAATACACTTAATAAGTTGGATGATCAAAGAATTAGATGAAAAAGGGAAATTGTTTGAAGAAAAAAAATAGTCACAAAATTTGCAAAGTAATGGTGGATGGAATGATCTTTTTTTTCACCTTCAGGTCCTTAAGAATATACCTTGAGCTTAATTTTTTTTCATGTGACCATATTTAGTGGTTATTTTGGATTAATAATTTCTATTAAAGATCTTCCAAGCTAATCTTGAATATACTTTTTCATTGGTGAATTTCAATATCTTGTGTTACCCTAAATGAAAATATTTCCTTATTTTCTTTAATTTTTTAGCATAATTGTTCAATTGTTGCCATGTGATCTTCATAATCATTTACAGAAGTAACCAACTTCCATTTAATTTCTTCTTCCATAAATAGTTAGATTATCAAATTAAGTGACCGTTGAAGCTCTAAGTACAGTCAACTCCATCCTTATTTTATTTTTGGCTATTAGCATTGTCTTTTATTAATCAACATCTCTCAAGATCTTCTACAACTTTGATTTCTTTAAAGAAATCATTGGTTTTTTATCATTAATTTTTGTAAGTGGAAATTGAGTCTTACAACACTTGTATACTGGTCAACCATCCTGCTTTAATCTACTTCATGTTTTAGCTAGAAACACAGTAGCCAATAAAATGGGAACTGAATTGAGTTCTCATTTTTTTAGAGGTAGCAAAAAATCATCTAATTTTGAAAAGTGTTGATTCAGAATACACCTTTTTTTTGGGAGCATATTTTTTATGCTTTAAATTTCTTTACACATTCTGACTTTCATGCCAATTTTGAAAAGTGTTAATGCAACATCAACCCCTTTTCTTTAGCTAATTTTGGACACTTTAAATTTTCTAAGATGTTAAATATGGATAACTTTTTTTTTAATGTCGTTGATTTTCATGCGGATTTTGAAAAGCATCAACTTTTTTTTTCAAGACATATTTTTGTCACCTCAATTTTTTTGTCTTAAATATGCATCTTTTTTTAAATATTGATCATTCAAATTTAAAAAATAAATAAATAAAAATAATTGTATAAAAAATAAAGAGAAAATAAAGAAAATAGCATAATAATAATAATAATAATAATCAGCCCCAGGATGATATTTTCGTTTCTGTATATGCTTCTTTTCTGGATGTGGTCGAGATGGATATTTATATGACTTCTCTTGACAGTTTTTTATTACAGTATATATGTATGAGGCTGTTTATCCTTCCCTGAAGGAGGCCTCCATGTCTATATTTTTCATATGTAGTTTCAAACAGTTTTGGGTTTTCCGCGAACCTATGGACAGTTATTCTCTTTATGTGACAGGCCTGGATGTTGTGCCGAGATCCTTTATCTCTTTTGATATGGGATGCTTTGGGATATCTCGCAAGATTTCCCCCTGTTTTGAGCTATGACTATAACTGTTTTGTCGCCCTCTGGTGGGCTGATGATGTAAAGATGACAAATGTAAAACTTTTTATATATCCTTAATAAAAAGTTTTAGACTTTTTTCTCCGGAAAAATAATAATAATAGTTAAAAATAACAAAAATTACCCATAGTAAATATTGAAAAAAACCAAAAATTTCTATAAAATAAAAGAAAATATATATATATATATATATATATAATATATATTATTATATATATATAATATATATAATATATATATATATATATATTATATATATATATATATATATATATATATATATATATAGATAGATATAACACATTAAAAAGTAATAAATAACATTGGTCTACCACCCCCACCCCACAGCCCCTTGGCGGTTGGGAGGGGTTGGCAGGTTGATTCTGGGCCACGGGCCAGGGTGGGTGTCATTGCCAGACTCACCCTCTAGCTTCTAGCATGGTGGAGGGTAATTCTGGGAATCACCAACAATGCCCTCTTGCCGTCAGTATAATGGAGGGTAATTATGGGAATCACTAACGATGACCTCTTGCCTCTAGCATGGTGGAGGGTAATTCCGGAAATCACCAACGATGCCCTCTTGCCCCCAACACGACGAAGGGTGATTCCATAAATCACCCTCTAGCCTCGGCACAACAACCCTCTAGATGGTGATTTTGGGAATCACCCACAGTGCCCTCTCACTGCCAACATGGCAGAGGGTGATTCCTGGAATCACCCTCAAGCCCTAGCATGGGAGAGGGTGATTCTGGGAATCACCCTCAAGCCCTGACACTAGGGAGGGTGAATTCCAAAATCACCTTCTGACCTCCAACACGACAAAGGGCAATTCTTGGAGTCACCCTCTTTCCCCTGTATGACAAAGGGTGATTTCGGGAATCACCCTCTAGCCCCAGCATGGCCAAGGGACCCTTTAGCCCCCAGCACGGTGGAGGGTGATTCTGAGAATCACCCACAATGCCCTCTTGCCACCAACACATCGGAGGGTGATTCTCGAAATCACCCTCTCGCCCTAGCACGACGAAGGGTGATTTTGGGAATCACCCTCTGGCCCCAGCACAACAAAGGGTGATTCACAGAATCACCCTCTAGCCCCCAGCACGGTGGAGGGTGATTCTTGGAATCACCCTCTTACCCCCAGCACAATAGAGGGTGATTCCAAGAATCACCGTCTAGCCTCGACACGACTAGCTCGGTGGAGGGTGATTCTAGGAATCACCCATAGTGCACTCTCACCACCAACACAACAGAGGTTGATTTTGGAAATCACCCTCTTGCCCCCAACATAATGAAGGGTGATTCCGGGAATCAACCTACCACCCTCGCCTAGCCAACAAGGGGTCGTGGGCCAGAGCGGGCACCCCTGCCCAGTGGCCAAGGGGGGCGCCCTGGCCCGTGAGCCCTTGACCGTTAGGTGGTGGTGCCTACTCTTACCGAGCCACCAAGGGGTCACCCTAGCCCATGGCTTCTTCATGGCTAGGCAGGAGCGATAGGACATTTTATATATATATAATTTTCTCTTATTTTTGTATTATTTTTATTATTTTTGTTTTTTCTCATTTTTTATGTATTTTCGTGATTTTATGGGTTATTTTTTTTAATACAATTTTTTATATTTAATTTTGATTTTTTTTTCATTTTTAATTCTTAATTTTTCTCTTTTCAATGTTTTAATTCTATTTATTTTATATTTTACTTATTATTAATTTTTGTGTGTTATGATTCAATTTAATTTTTAAAATTTTTGTTTTGTTTTGTTTGTTTTTTAATTTTGTTGATTTACTTGTGTTTTTTGTTGTCGCGTTGTGTCAATGCTGGACTAGCAACCCAACCCCAATATATGTCAATTTGACAATTGATTTTTCAGTTTTCGTTACAATGAATCAAATTCTCCACTACATGTTAATTTGATTGTTGATTTTCAAGTTTCAATTGCAATGGGTCAAGAACACCCCTACTGTGTCAATTTGATGGTTCATTTTTAAGTTTTCATTGCAATGTGCCAAGTTGCCTTGGGCTAAGATTTCAAGTATTATATTTTTAGCATTTGGTATATCGACTTTTTGATTCATGTATTTATTTTAAAGGTTTAATTTAGTCATGATATTTGATCTCGAAATATGTTGAAAATCCAAGGTTTGTTACAGTCGTGATATTTTTTTTTAATTCCATGGTTGAAAAGTGTTGAAATTTTAAGATTTTTTGGAGTCGTGATATTTGATCTTTAACACCATGGTTGAAAATTGTTGGAAATTTTAGGTCTTTTGGATGCATAATATTTTATCTTCGGCGTATTGTTGAAAAATATTGGAATTTTAATTATTTTTGGAGTCATGGTATTTTATTTTCAATGCCATTGCTAAAGAATGTTGGAATTTTAGTAGAGAAAAAAAAGTATTGATGTTAGCATCAACACTTTTTTTATTTCAAGGTGTTTTTTGCATAAAAAAATAAAAAAATTAGTTTTTACTATCATTTTTAAAAAATGTTGAAAATTTACCCCCACCAAAAGAAAGTCGTTCCAACATACACACTTTTCGTTTTTGGGATGTCTTTTCATTTGTTTTGCGGGTTTTTTGGCTAGAGTTCTCATTTTGAGGTTACAATTCTCGTTTGATTGGTTACTTTGTTTAGAAAGAAACCCTTGTCGATTTCTTTGAAAGTTACTAGAACTTGTGACATGTGCAATGAAGAGTTTAAATCATGTTCACAAAAATGCTAATCATGTTCTAAGTCCTTTTGTAAATATTCTATAAAGTAGAAATATGTTAGGAGAGATACCTGAAATCCAAACTGACATCCCAAACTTCTATAATAATATTTAATTACTTATTAATGTTCTCTGCAACATAGGATCTTACTCCACTAAGTAATTTAGGAGCCTTCTTTATTTTACTTCATGTTCTAGGTGTAATTTGCAATGTTTGATTTGGTGCAACTATAGACAATGGTGGTGTAATAGCGGCTTAGAACTTAAGGTATCATCTAGTTCACTTATTTTTCCTTTCAATTTAGAGCTTTCCAACTCTTTCTCTAAGATAGAATAACTGAGAGCATCCCTAATAGTCGTATATAATTTAAGGAGTCTTGTAGGTCCAACTTTTGAAACATCAACTTCTAAGCTCCATTTTCAAGTACTTTCCTATTTTTAATACGTGTCTTTTCAATCTATAACTTCATTGTTTCTTTATTGTATTAAACATTGTGCATTGACAAAGGTTGTTCCTAAAAAGTAGTTGGCTCCTCTTGAGCCAACTCCTCTATTATTTTCTGACCTTCGATTGTTCATTGACAAAGGTTGTTCCTGAAAAATAGTTGGCTCCTCTTAAGCCAACTCCTCTACTATTTTCTGACCTTTGACAATTCTTAATGTTACCCAATCTACATAGTAGCACTATCAACTTCCATATCATTAATGTCTTTTGGACCCCCAGAATTTTGTGATCCCATTTTTACTTGAAATTTTCATACTTTTAGATCTCATGACTACATGAGCCTTTTCAAGATCAATATAGGGAGGTTCATCACCATTGTCTCCTCCAACATGTGCATTGACAAAGGTTGTTCCTAAAAAATAGTTGGCTCCTCCTGAGCCAACTCCTCTATTATTCTCTAACCTTCGATTGTTCATTGACAAAGGCTGTTCCTGAAAAATAGTTGGCTCCTCTTAAGCCAACTCCTCTACTATTTTCTGACCTTTGACAGTTCTTAATGTTACCCAATCTACATAGTAGCACTAGAAACTTCCATATCATTAATGTCTCTTGGACCCTCAGAATTTTGTGATCCCATTTTTACTTGAAATTTTCTTACTTTTAAATCTCATGACTACATGAGCCTTTTCAAGATCACTATAGGGAGGTTCATCACCATTGTCTCCTCTAACATGTCGGTCATTATTCTCTCCTCTACTTACACTTAATTCTTATTTCTTTTGTGCAAAATAATTCTTACATGTTTTGGTCATAGAAGAGGCTTGTATAATGGTTGCATTCTTCCCTCTCTTGCTTGTGTTGGTTTATCATTGTTGAGTATTTATACTAAATTTGATGTGCAATCTGTAACACTCTCCTCCCACATCTACCCAAGTAAACGGCTAACTGGGGTAAACATGTGAAGATAGGCTACTATGATTAGATTCAACCTCCTATGTGACCTTAAGGAAGTGGAATCGATAGAAACACAACATACAGACCTTCCACATCAAATATAGGACTCCCATGAACCATCCCAATCACTCAGGTAGCTAGCCCCTGGGTCCCACTGAGGTTTTAGACCCCTTGACCCCTAGATGCTCCCATGATATGGACCTGACAATGTTCAGGAGGCTCTATACGCTCTCATGCCAGCATCCAGGGACTATTTTTCTCATTGTTGTGCCAATGTCCTCGAGATTTCATCTACTTTTTCAGGCCTAGAACCCAGGGCACTGCCCAAAATTGAATGATGCCTTCTGAACAGAAAGATAACAAAGAAACAATGATGCAAATGTAAATACTTGAACAAGCTCTTAACCAAACCCCTACTAGCCATCACATGCATTTCGTCAAACATATCACAAATATGTAATCTATAGGTGTAAACAACATATTTGAGCATAGGGGTCTCATACTTATCTGAGAATCATTATGAAGCGTCGTTCCTTTATATCATTTGTTGCATTGTCATCTATTAGGTCATAGTTACATTGTTCATTCATTTACAAGTAAAAACATGATGAGAGCCATACATAGCCATTGTCATAAAACATATACATAACCATCATAATAGCAACAGAAATACCAAGTAAATCACAACCATATGATCCACATATAAACCAGCATAATACTCATAGATTTACAAGGAGAAATAACCTCATATTGATGATGCAAAATCCAAACCCGGGATGGGACTACCAGGTTCCACCCAACCATAGAATGGTTTAGCCAAATCTCTCTTCATCCATTCACCCCCGTGCCATATTCCAAGCATGAATGTGGGACTCAAACCAAAAGAACCAACCAGGGCATCCCAAGGCTAAACCACCTCACCCTCATGAATAGAAACCAGGCTTTACCGTAATCCATCCTGGATCACTAGGCCAACACAATAAACTATTGGAAATACTGAGGGGGGGGTGAATCAGTATTTCTTTTCAATTATTATTTTTATCAGTTAAAAACATTTATATTTGGAACATAGAAATAGATAACAGGAATAGAAGCTTATTAATGTGATCTTTGCAATAAATCAAGTACAATATATATATATATATATATATATATATATTATATATATAATATATATATATTATATATGGTTCCAATCAGTTGCCAAGCACCAACTTGGACTCTTTGTGAGGCTCCAACCTCCAGAGCACCAACTCTGTCTTGTTAAGGCACCAACCTTGAATTTAGGAGCACCAACTCCCAGGACACTAATCCTTTCAGTTCTGAGGCACCAACCTCAGGGGCTCCAACCCTTTGTTGTAATTGTCTGGATCTGTTTGGTTGTAATTCTTTGCTCCCAACCATACTGGACCTATGATTTACTTCTGTCCTCCTGTTCCTTCCACTTCCGCCAGAACTTTGGCTTCCTTTGTTTCTTACAGTTCACTAGCAATACTAAACTTTCCTTGTTCTCTGTTTTATATGCCTGATACGCCTGACCTTTGGCTTCCTCCTTGCTCACTTGAGCTTCAGCTTCCTCAATGCTCGCTTGGTCTTTCAGCTTCCTTTGTGCTCACTCTTCGGCTTCCTCTATCACTTCGAATCCATCAATACTCATAGGACACGTTAATGTGGAAGAGAGGTCGAATTACAATAATGTTGTGTATTAAAGAAAATATCAAAGAGGCCCCCTTTTTTTTAATATTCATACAATATACATTGATAATCCCGCAATCGCAATCGCAACATTCTGGAGGTCTTTATATGTCATGCCCATAGTACAATTGATGGCCAATAGCTGATTCCCCTGCTGGATGCGATATGATTATAAACTATTTTTAATGAATCCATCGAGTCCACAGTAATATCACAATCACAGTTTATAGTGTGCCATTCCTTTATAACTTGTGATACATATCTTCCGACGTGGTGGACGCGATATTACAATAGGGCGTATTACAATGGAGCAGCGGGTCCGCGGTATTATCGCAATCGGAGTTTTAACATGGAAAGACCTTAAACACTGCGATACATAACTCCCGCTACGGTGGACGTGATATAACATTAGGGCATGATATAATAGGAGTCCTCATTCTGCACCGTCAATTTCTTTTGTATTAGATCGGATGATCAACACTTGGTCTGATCAACACAATCCATCGGAATCTTGTTGTGCCATAGATCTCTTCTCTCCAGATCTAACGGTCCCGACTTAACCCGATCAACCCAAAACCGTCCGTTGATCCTTCGTCGTCGATCAACCCCGCGCTAGATCCAACGGCCTACATGCTTTTCGAGTGGACTACTTGCACGAGAGTTACGCACCCGAAATGAGTGGTTTTTCTCTCTCCTCTAGTTGCTACGTGTCAACCATTGAATGAAATTGGGTGCTTTCCTCTAAATACCACTATTTTGCATCCGCCCGAAAATCATTGCCACTATTACAAACCTGCTTTTTTGGAACATAACCACATGCATTAATCAATCACTTAAATAAAGCGCTTAATCATTTAACGACGAGATTAACTGTTAACTCCTCCATTATGGCTCTTACTCTTGGCATATGCGATACTTCCCATAGTTTTTCCTTTGGCTTCCGATAGCTCTACTCCTCCAGATTCCTTTTCCACTAGAACGAAAACTCATCTCCACTATTCATCTCTTAACGCCATCCAATACGACTCCACAACCCTCCTCCATACCTCAGCTCCAATATAACGCTCTTGGTCTAACAACTTCCACTATTCTCTACTCTGATATGTTCCTCTTTGCTTCTTTTGATGAATTCTTCCTCTCGGTTCTTCTTGGGCATACATTACACGTGATGCTCCCGATATGGCTCCTCCTCAATATTCCGCTCTTTACACTTGCTTCTCTTCTCTGCTTTGATAGCTTTGCTCTGATAACTCCCTCTGCTTCATATTTCCATTAATGACAATCTAGATCAACATAAACATGTAATAATAGGCTTTACTATTATCTCCACCCAATAACTAGGCCAAAAAAGCATGGATTCCACTAGATTTCTCCACCTACACCATGGGGAATTTTCCTGTCTCCTAGTATCTTATGCTTTACCGCATCACTAGGCCCTAAACCGAGACCAAATCTGCAGGCTTTACCGCATATCCCTGTTGGAAATACTAAGAGGGGGTGAATCAGTATTTCTAAGCAATAACACCTTTTAATATTTTTCAGAGCATTACTTAATCGTCAGTTATTATTATTGTTCTTCTTCAGATGATCATAAAAAATAATCAACAATAGACAACACCATACAACAATGCAGAAAGATAAAGCATAGGACACAAATATTTTTAGGTGGAAAACCCCCTCTAAGTCAAAAACCACCGAACTCTATTTAGTAATTGTCTTCTCCCTGTTAAAATAAAATTGATTACATCAAGATTTGAGCTACAACTGAGGGTGGCTACAACCTATAGGATGCTACTAGACCCTAATATCCTATTGCAACCAGAAGGATGCCCCAACGCCCTATAGATCAGGCCACACTGTGATGAGTGCCCCAACACTTTGTTGATTAAATGTTGTCAGAAAGGATACTTCATTGCCCTGTTAGTTTATCAGCCACAACTGAATGGATGCCACAACTTTCCCTAGCACCACCCTGCCGCCCTAAAGTGTTCTCAGGCCACAACCTGAAGGTGAATCCAATTAGCCAAAAGAGTCAGCAAATCACGTTTGAAAATTTTCACACCAGATCCCCTATACTCTAAATCAATGTAGAATAGATGTAAGGAATATGTTGTATAGTTGTCAAATCCTGGTAGCCACCGACCACTCCACAATCAAACTAATCACTGCACAATGTTGCACATCAAAGTCACTTCTCAACTGCACATCATTGTCACTGCTCAATTGCACATCATTGTCACTGCTCAATTGCACATCATTGTCACTGCACACATATATCATTGCACGTCTCATCACTATTTAAAATCAAGAGCTCAAAATGTTGTCTACCATTGCATGTCACGAATGAATAAGCATCAAGGCTCATATGCAGACAATCATATGTCATGCTTCTTCACTATTCCAAACTTCTCACAATAATGCAATCATCTACCATTTCTATCAAATGATGGCACAAACAAAGGTGCCTCAAGTCATCCCTATGACTTCCTACCAATGCTCTCAAGTTCCATCCATGGAGAGCGACCAACATACGTGTAAACATTGTTTCTCAACTAATCAATCCTTGTTATCCATCCTGACATCAACAAATTGTATAACAAGGTGATCTTTCACTCAAAATCGTGATGCCCTGCAAGGTTACAATTTTTTCATTGTACACACTCTAGGTCATCACTACAAGACCCTAGATCATCACTAGTACAAATTCCTAGGTTATCATCGCAATCAATAGGTCAAGTCAAAGTCAAGGTGTCATCATACAAACCAAACCAATTCATGGTCAATAGTCATAATTCAACCAATTGTCATCAACTCAAGTCAAGTTAATGATGAATTATTAGGATCTTATCAACTTTCATGAATGAATTGTTAAGTGTGAAGTGAGTTAAGTTAGGTCAACTCAAACATTTATTTAAGGATTGATATCCCATCATCATTATATCAAGATTCATTATCACTACATAAGTCAAACATTGTAACTGTAGAAATCAAACATCATGGTCAATGGTTAAGACACATGTATGTAAAGTTTCTTGTCAAAGTAAAGGCACTTGTCATGAAGAGTAAAGATCAAAGTCAAGGTATAGTTGATGTGTCAGTCATATGATGTCACAATCAAGTAGGGTCAAGGTCAAACATTCATAGATGCTTTCTTGAAATGCCAATTATATTTAATAAGTCTAAACTCAAACAAGGCCACCCTACCCTATGAGGAATGCATGTAAACAATCATAAGCTCATGTATTACACTTAAACTCTTCCTCCAATCTGTCAAACCTTAGATGCCAACTTGTTATCAAGAAATCAACTTCTGAAACTAATGTTGAAGACATCAAATTCATCCAACATCAATGTATCAACTTCTCATCTCAATAATTCTTGTTAAATCTATGTCACTGTTTGTGCAAGAACATATAAATACTTGTCACTGTATCATGCCAAGGTCAACATTGTCAAATTACAGTCATTGATAATGTCAATAAAAGCAACGAGTTACTTATGCAAGGAGCTCATTGTTCCAAAAGATGTCATTAATGGTGAAGGTTTTTGTTGTAGCATAATTTCATCAAAATATAAAGGATGCATCTTTCTATTAACAAGATTGTTTCATTGTTGTTACTATGTCATGATAAGACCTAAAGGAATAGACCTACTTCTTCCCTTTTCTGCAACAATTAATCAACCAAAGATGAAACCAAATCATGATTTGTGTGACCTAATTGTGGTTGTTGTGGAATCCCTAGTCATAGGGTGTTTTCCCAAATGGATCCCAAAACCAACCAAATATAAAACTAGTCATAAATCCTCTCTTGGATTTCTTATCTTCGTTGGTTTAAAATGTAGTGTTGTAGATCATCACATAAACAACATTAAAAAAATTCCAAACAATGATATCACACCTTGAAATTTGCTGAGGAGTAAATCCCTAATTCATCATTGTTGTGTGCTCAGGGAGGTTGAAAATCACAAAGTTAGGAGGCCGAAAAAACACAGAGTTCTCCACCAAAATTTCAGAGTTATGTTTGAGATGTTTTTGTGTTTCTTATGTATGCACTAGGTCTTATTTTATAATGTATGGAGAGGGGTTTATAATATGATTGTTAGAGGTTTCTTAAGGCCTTAAATCAATTAAAATTTTGAATAATAAATACCCTATGTACTAAGGAAAGAGGGTTGTTGGCCATGAGGGAATTTATAAGGTTTTTCTTGTTATGTTTTTGTTACTTTAAGACCCTAAATTAATACCCTTCCTAAATTATATTATGTCAAAAATCAATAACACCCTTTAATAATTAATAAATAATAATAATGACTAACCCTTAAGAGCCTTATTTGATATTTGAAATAAATAATTGTCTTAGTAGAGATGGTCCTACCCGAGTATGAAGTCAATGACTAGTTTAATACCTTTGGATCTTCTAGTTATTCAACTTATACGTGGTGAGATTATAGTGAGAATCCATGTCATATATTGACAACCGTAGGAGGAGGTGTCATGTCACTACCCCTGGGGTTTTAGCCCACAAAAATGGGTCTTCAACTTCAACTTCAATTTTCTCTCAAACTAGGAGGAACCACGAAGCGTACCATATATCAACGGAAACATATTTTCGAGAAGAATCTAATGACATATATCTCCGGACCAAAGTCAATTATTTGACCTACAAAAACCCTCGACAAAGTCATGGCACATCCGTAGTCGAGGGAACCTAAACCCTAGGACTTGGGGTTTTTAACCATACGACATTATAGTTGCCATCTTGATGTAATTCGGAAATTACTAAGAAGCATTCATTAACTATTTAACATCAATGCCTGGTGTTTTTCATCAAAGTCAAACCCAATCAACTCCATGGGTTGACATCAATGATAGCACCATCCATCAATCTCCCCCTTTGTCATTTATGGCAACACACGTACTCCTCCTATGAGTACAACTCCACTTGCCTTCGTGCTTTACTTCCTCAATATTTCAATCACCTTCTCAGTTTTTTCTCTCCCCCTTTGACATCAATAGAAAAGGTTTACTCCCCCTGAGAATTTTCTTGCTTCATTTGGACATGTTATCTTCCTGTGCTCCCCCTAATGAGAAGTCTCTTGTAATATTCTATCAATGACGATCCCTATGGACCTGTGTTGTGAAGAGAAGCTTTCCTTTTTGCATTTGTAATCCTTCAACTGTTTTTCTCCCCTTGAACCTATTATGAATTTGGCATCTTGTTCAAACTATCTATCTCTCGATCATAGACTTACGCCATATATTGTTACATATACTCCCCCTCTACAAACTTTAAGGAGTCAACAAGTCGAATTGTTCAAAATAGCGAGTCACCTAATGGCCCATCTTGACTTGAGTCATTATCTAAAACAACTACTAATTCCTCATGACCTTTTTCTTTTACAAATTCCGAAAGAATAATTGTTAAAACTTTCTTATCTACTTGGTCTTCCTATACTATTTCCTTTTCTAGATCTTCTTGTTCCTACAATCTTGAGACATGTGCCCATAGTTATGACACTTAAAGCATTCAATGTTGTTCATAGGGGATTCCATCTGATATCTGCAATCATAAGCATTATGGCCATAGTTATGGCATTTGAAACATTCAATGCTTGGCCCATCTAACACATATTCTCTTCTAACAAAATCATCATGGAACTTGTCTTGTGATCCTGCAAACCGGCTTCTAAGGTTTTGCAAATAATGATTGTACCTGTTAAAAACTTCACAATCCCTATCCATATGTCCATAGTTAGCACAGAAAAATCAATAACCATCAGATGAACGTGTGTACCTGGATAATTCATTCAGAGGTGGTGATCCTTGATAATTGTACCTGTCAACAAAATTACAATCTTTGGCCATATGTCCAAAGTTAGCACATGAAAAACAATAACCATTAATAAACATTGACCAAATTTTGTTTTCAGTAACTTTTGGTTAGTTGTTGAACATTGACCAACTTTTGTTTTCACAAAATTTAGAAAACATTCAAAATTACATTCATGGTCTTTGAATTGTACCTTTTAGCTTCGTTGGTAGATGTGTCTCCAAAAACATCTAATTCCCATAGTCCATGTGCTTGTAAATGTACTTCCATCTTTGATTCCCATATCCAGTAATTATCTGCATCAAAATCACGAGTTGGTACAAAATACTCACTTTCTTCAGATTTTGTTGTACATGTACCTTCCTTTGAAACCCTTGCAACCTACTTCGTTGACTTTACCATCTCTATGCTCTGAAAAATTCCTTCTAGTAGTTAAGTTGTTACCAAAGGAACCAAGCTCTGATACCAATTGTTGGAAATACTAAGAGGGGGGTGAATCAATATTTATTAGCAATAACACATTTTAATCTTTTTTCAGAGAATTACTTAATCTTCAGTTATTATTATTGTTCTTCTTCAAATGATCATAAACAATAATCAATGGTAGACAACACCATACAACAATGTAGAAAGATAAAACAGAGGACACAAATATTTTTAGGTGGAAAACCCCCTCTAGGCCAAAATCACCAAACACTACTTTGTAATTGTTTTCTCCCTATTAAAATAAAATTGATTACATTAAGATTTCAGCTACAACTGAGGGAGGAGTCAACCCCCTAACTCACAAGCTACAACCTGTAGGACGTTACTAGACCTTAATATCATGTTTCAACCAGAAGGATGCCCCAACGCCCTGTGGATCAGGCCACAACCTGATGAGTGCCCCAACAATCTATTTACCATTTGATGTCAGAAAGGATACTTCGATTCCCTGTTAGTTTATTAGCCACAACTTAATGGATGCCACAACGCCTTGTGAAAGCCACAACTTTCCCTAACACCACCACGTCGCCGTAAAGTGTTCTTAGGTCAAAACTTGAAGGTAACTCCAATCACCCAGAAGATTTGGTAGATCATGTTTCATAATTTTAACACGGGATCCCCTGTACTCTTAATCAATGTAGAATAGTTGTAAGGAAGATATTGTATATCTGTCAAATCTTGGTAGCCACTCAACTGGACAATAAAGGTCACTGCTTAACTGGACATCACTATCACTTCTCAACTTCACATCACTATCACTTCACACATAGATCACTTCACCTATGGTCACTGCTCAACATCAAGAGCTCAAAATGTTGGGTACCACTGCACGTCACGAATGAATAAGCTTTAAGGCTCATATGCAGATAATCAATCTTCACGCTGCTTCACTATTCCAAACTGCTCACAATGTTGTAACCATCTGGAATTGCTATCAAATAATTGCACAAACAAAGGTGCCTCAGGTCATGCCTATGACCTACTACAAATGCTCTCAAGTTCTATCCACGAAGAGATACCAACATATGTGTAAACGCTATTGCTCAACTTGTCAATCCCTGTTATCTATCCTTACATCAACAAATTGTACCACAAGGTTATATTTCACTCAAAATCATGTCGCCTTGCAAGCTTACAACTTTTTCATTGTACACACTCTAGGTCATCACTACAAGACCCTAGATCATCACTAGTACATATTCCTAGGTTATCACTGTAATATATAGGTCAAGTCAAAGTCAAGGTGTCATCGTACAAACCAAACCAATTCATGGTCAATAGTCATAGGTCAACCAATTGTCTTCAATTCAAGTCAAGTCAATGATGAATTATTAGGATCTTGTCAACTCTCATGAATGAACTGCTAGGTGTGAAGTGAGTTAAGTTACGTAAACTCAAACATTTCTTTAAGGATTGATACCCCATCATCATTGTATTAAGATTCATTATCATTGCAGAAGTCAAACATTGTAACTACATAAGTCAAACATCATGGTCAACGGTTAAGACACTTGTATGTAAATTTTCTTGTCAAAGTAAAGGCACTTTTCATCAAGAATAAAGATCAAAGTCAAGGCATAGTTGATTTTTCAGCGATATGATGTCACAATCAAGTACGGTCAAGGTCAAACATTCATAGATGCTTGCTTGAAATGCCAATTATATTTAATAAGTCTAAACTCAAACGAGGCCAACAATCATAAGTTGATGATTCACACTTAAACTCTTCCTCCAATCTTTCAAACCTTAGCTGCCAACCTGTTATCAAGAAATCAACTTCTGAAACTAATGTTGAAGACAACAAATACATCCAATGTCAATGTATCAACTTCTCATCTCAATAATCCTTCTGAAATCTATGTCACTATTTGTGCAAGAACATATAAATACTTGGCATTGTATCATGTCAAGGTCAACATTGTCAAACTACAGTAATTGATAATGTCAATAAAAGAAACAAGTTACTAATGCAAGGACCTCGTCTTTCCACAAGATGTCATTAATTGCCAAGGTTTATGTTGTAACATAATTTCATCAAAAGATAAAGGATGTGTCTATCTGTTAACAAGATTGTTTCACTGTTGTTACTATGTCATTATGATATCTACAGGAATAGACCTACTTCTTCCCTTTTGTGCACAGAGTCATCAACCAAACATGAAACCAACTCATGCTTTATGTGCCCTAACTACGGTTGTTGGGAAGCCCTAGTCATAGGGTGTTTGCCCAAATAGATCCCAAAACCAGCCAAAAATAAACAAGCTGCAAATCCTCTCTTATATTTCTTATATTTGTTGATCTAAAATTTAGTGCCCTAGATAATCACAGAAAACAACATTAAAAAATGCCAAATAATGAGACCATACCTTGAAATTTATTAAGGAATAAATCCCTAATTCATCACTGTTGTGTGCCCCAGGGAGGCCGGAAATCACAAAGTTAGGAGGCCATGAAAACACAGAAGTTCTCCACCAGAATTTCAGAGTTATGTTTGAGAGGTTTTGTGTTTCTTTTGTATGCACTAGGTCTCCTTTTATAATGTATGGAGAGGGCTTTATAAGATGAATGTTAGAGGTTTCTTAAGGCAATCAATTAAAAATTGAATAATAAATACCTTACGTACTAAGGAAAGAGGGACGTTGGCCATGAGGGAATTTATAAGCTTTTTTTATTATATTTTTGTTATTTTAAGAACCTAAATTAATACCCTTCCTAAATTATATTATGTCAAAAATCAATAAAGCCCTTTAATAATTAATAAATAATAATGAATAACCCTTAAGAGACTTATTTAATATTTGAAATCAATAGTCAATAACACCCTTTAATAATTAATAAATAATAATGACTAACCCTTAAGAGATTTATTTAATATTTTAAATCAATGATTGGCTTAGTACATATGGTCATACCTGACTGTGAATTCAATGATTAGTTTACTACCTTTGGATCTTATAGTTATTCAAATTATACATGGCAAGATTATGGTGAGAATCCCTATCATATATTGAAAATCGTAGGAGGAGTTGTCATGTGACTACCCCCTAGGTTTTATCCCACAAGACTGGCTCTTCAACTTCAACCTTAATTTTCTCTCAAACCAGGATGAACCATGAAGCATACCATATATCAATGGAAACATAATTTTGAGAAGAATATAATGACATATATCTTTTAACCAAAATCAATGATTTGACCTACAAAATCCCTCAACAAAGTCAAAGCACATCCTCAGTCCAAGGAACCCAAACCCTAGGACTTGGGTTTTTAACCATCCAACAATATACTTGCCATCTTGATGTAATCCGACAATTAATAAGAAGCGTTCATTAACCATTTGACATCAATGACTGGTGTTTTTGGTCAAAGTCAAACCCAGTCAACTCCATGGGTTAACATCAATGACAACGCCTTCCAACAATCTCCCCCTTTTTCATTGATGGAAACACACGTACTCCTCTTGTGAGTGCAACTTTCCCTGCCTTCATGCTTCACCTACTTCTCGATATTTCAATCTCCTTCTCAGGTTTTTTTCTCCCCCTTTGACATCAATGGAAAAGGCTACTCTCCTTGAGAATTTTCTTGCTTCATGTGGACTTGTTATCTTCCTGTTGACGGTGTTGGACTTGCCAACATGTCAGGGGATTTCCCCGGTAAGAAGTCCTAACTATACCTCAGACCATTTGGTGTAGGAGTCCCAGCAGTGGGTCGTATGGTATCACCTTGACTGCGGTTGCGCGCAAAGGTAAGTAATATGTCCTTGCTAGTAGAAAGGGTGTGATATGCCCAGTAAGCCAACGAAGGTGCATGAATGGTTCTAACACATGGAAAGTGGGGCGAG
>APFE031737803.1:30363-55820 GCA_000404065.3 Pinus taeda | reverse complement strand
GAGGTCGAACACTTGTGGAATCACCCAATCGAAAGCCAATAATGAAGACCCATCGTCGAATGCGAAGAACTGGCCATTTGGGCGTGCCAGCTCTAAAGTACTGAAAGGGAGTTCCTAAGTCATCTACTCGGATAATGAGCTGAAGTCGACAGGAAGTGACCCATCGAAGGAGGGCAATGATGAATCCCCATCATCGACACGAAACAAGGAATAAAGTGGAATAATATTCAAGACTGTAGTAATGACTCAAAAAATGTATAGGTAAATAGCTACAGATTGGACTTCTCTTGAACATTGGCGACACGACTCCAGAGTGTGGAAGAATCTGAATCAACATAGGACTAAAGGTCATGATGATAGCATGGAATAGTCAAATGAGAGGCAAAATGGATCACCCAAACTCGGGAGGACAAGTGGCTGAGTGAGGATATCCCAAACCTGACACTAGAGCAGAAGAATGTCATGTTCAAGAGTGACATGTTGCCTATACAAAGGATGTCTCATCTTCATTTTCCCCCACTATTTCTAGCGAGTACCCTAATTATTTTTATCACAAGATTGAATGGGATAGCATATGCTTGCCAAGTAAGTTCATTCTTCGAATGAAACCATCTTATGAAGTTTTACGAGCCCTAGGAAGGAGAAGCTCGGTCTCATCATGGTGACGAGTCTTTCGTCGTAAAGTTTTAATGAGTTCGTTGTAAGAATAATTCGGTACCTTTTTCATTTTTAGAGAGTTTGAAAAAGAAACGGAAAAGAAAACTCCATCATATCCCTTTTCGTAATTTGTCCCTCGAACCCGAAAAGGTAGAAACCAATATCCGAGGGAACCTCTTGACCATGTTGACCAAGGTGTACTTTGTAAATAGTCAGCCTCAACTGGAAAAAGGGGTAAATGTATACTAAGGTGATGTCGATTCATTTACTTTAATGAGTTCAGAATGACAATTACTTGACAATCTTTTTAGTTTTTGAGAGTCAGAAAAGAGCTGAAAGATGACTCCGGGGGGGTTCCTTTTTAATTTATTTAATGAGTCCGAAAAAGAGATAAAATAAAACGCATGAGAATTAGTCAATAATGATCATTGTTCACGTTGAAGGCACCTATGACTGCACAAGAAATGCACCCATCATTGATATCAAGAGAAAATATTAAAATATTACGAAAATATTGACAAAAATGACTAGAAAAACTTATAAATAGGAAAAAGTAATTTTATTTTTTACCATTTTACCAAAGTGATATTTGAAAGTTCATTTTGTGCCCTAATTCTTTTGATTTTCCAGTGGTTGTTGTAGGAGATCCAGGGTACCGTTTTACGAACCGTCTGTGATAGGTAAGAGCCTCATCCCTACTCTTGCATTTTATCACTTTTTTATGCATTTTAAATGGTATTTTTGATGCTTGAAAGGAGGATTTCAAAAATTTAGGGCATCGACGACCATCGCGGGTATGGTCATCGGACCAATGATGGTCGCACTTGAGCTTAAAGGCTTGCATGATGCCATCGCATTGTTTGTAAAAATAGGTGCAATGGCGTCGAGGGCAATTTTTTAATAAATAAAAACTCTCTTTTTAAGAAAAAATTGATGATTTTGATCCATGAAAAAGGCATTAATAAGTGTTAAATGTTGTTTTACAGGAGAATATGGTCTTGGACTGGAAAGAAAGAGGCCATGAGGTTGAAGACCATGAAGAAGATCAAGATCCTGAATGCATAAACACTCTAAGGAATTTTGGGTTGCTAAAATTCTTCAGGACCACAGGGTTAAGGGCTTGGATGGAATTGTTGCCCTATCTGATCAGTCTCTGGGATGTAGATCGAGAAATATTCATCATAAAAGGCCAGGAATTAGAATTGGAAGAGATGGATATCTACTTCATCACAGGATTGTCCTGACGAGGGGAAGCAATCCAACTCTTTGGATCTTGCCAAGGAGGTGAGAGTACAAGGATTATAGTCTAGAAGTATTATCCTGGTGCCAAAATAACCAATGGATGTAAGGTGAAGATAGCGATAATCACCAATAACCTTGTCTTGAGAACAATTTTGTTCACCATGGTGCATGTATTCAGCACACAAGCCTTGCATAAGGCTTCAAAATCCCAGTTCCAATATGCTATTGCATGCTTGACCCCTACCATCTTCAACTAGTGTGGAGGCCTCTTGGAAGACATGAAATGAAAATTGAATAAGGGGAAGCATGGACACCTAAAGCAATTCAGGTTTGGTTCTATATTGGTGACCTTCTTTTTGGAGCGCGTGCCCCTATTCTGCTATCAGTAGGTAGAGCTACCAGATCTTGCCTCCAGAGATCCAAGACTCATGAGATGGACTTAGCTCATCCCTCAAGGAGGCATGGGTTAACATATGCATTATCCACCACAATTTTTCATTTGGCTAGAAAGCCAACTACTTGTGGTGGACAACTATGCTTACACTGGCACAGATTTCAGGTGGGATCCATAACTGCATCTGCCACCAGGAGAATAGTGGACCGATGCAGGTAAAAACTTGTTTTTTGTATTTTTCAAGTTTTATGTTTTTTTGTAAAAGTGTTAACTAAGACTCAACTTGTGATAAATGTGCAGATATGGGACCAGAGAGACCACCAGGCATGTCATTAATAGCATAGCAAGTTGCACATCAGGTAGTGGGTGCAGACTACGAGGAAGGGGCAGACCCCTTAGCTGAGATGGAATGTAATCTGGAGGAAATAACTCGTGGAATCCCAAAGTATGCCATTATTGATGATGTTCCACTATGTTTACAAAGACACATATTGGCAGTCTCTGTGAGACTACGTTGGTTGCTAGGCCGAGTGATCAGAGCAGTCTCGTGCTATCATGAGCACCGTGTAGGCTGATAGTTTATCTAGGTATTTTACACATTTTGTAGGCTTTGAAAGCCAAGTGTCTCAGAACACCCTATTTTTTTATATTTTGATGTAAACACTCTGGCAGGCACGATATATATATATCCATGCTTTATTTTCTACTTATGTGTCCATAATCATGATTAGTTTTATAAATGACACAAATGCCTATCAAGAACAAAATTTTCTAATGCATCTATTAATGTATTTAAAGTATGTGGAATATGTTGATATGTAATGAAATCAAAATTTCTTTCCAGCAATATAACACGTAGAGACATATGTAATATTTGTGTATTTCTCACTGAGTAATGATTGTTTAATTGTAACACAACGAGCTTTGAATCCAACTTGACAACTAAATCCCTAATGCCAAGAGCAACGACTTTTGACAAGAGTGCAATAACTTCACTATATTCAGAAATATTATTGGTTTTTCGACCAAGGAAAATACCTTGTAAGTTAATCATCTCACCATTAGGGTCATAGAGTACCCATGCTGCGGAAGACAGATTATGTGTGCTACGACAAGCACCATCAGAAAAACCAACATAAGGCCTAACGACATCTACAAACCAAGTGAAACACAGGGTAAGCAAAAAAATACGTCTGAAAAGAAAACAAATACACCAAAAATAAAAAAAATGCACACTAATGAATTAACACACTAATGTACAAAAGTTATTACACGAATTTCACACATAATACTTCTTGAGATACAACCCATTATAGGGCTATGACAATGAATTTCCCTCATAATCACATAGCTCATAGGCACCTTTTTTTAAGACATGCTTAATGATATAGGGCCCATGTCACATGGGTTCGAACTTTTCTCCTCCCAAGTTATCATTGGCTTGATCGTAAAGAAGGATCAAGTCGTCTTCAACAAAAGTGCGAGGAGAAATGGTTTGGTCAAAATGAGCTTTGACTCGTTTATTTTGAGCTTCGATGACCATCGTAGAAATGTGATGAGTCTCGTCAAGCCTTTCAAGATACAATAGTCGTTCCTCTTCAGGCGAGGTATTCAGAAGAAGTTCAATATCTAGCTTAAGCAAAGGGATTTCACATTCGATTGGAAGAGTTGCTTCTAAACCATACACCAGCTGGAATGGAGTGAATCCAATGGCTGTCATAATAGAAGTTCTGTAAGCCCAAAGAGACAAGAATAGCATTAAATGACAATCCTTTTTGTGCTTCCCAATGGTATGTTGAATCATAGTAATCAAACCTTTATTAACTACTTCAACTTAGCCATTGACCTATGGATAATAAGGAGTTGAGCTATCATGTTGAAGGCCCAACTGAGCAGTCAGTTCTCCCATCACGAGCTGATGAAAATGTGATCCATGGTCAGTCACGATAGCTTGAGGGACACCAAAACATGCTATGACATGGTTAAAAAGGAATTGAGCAACAGTAATATCGTCAACATTGTATGTAGGATCGCCTTGGCCCATTTAGTAAAATAGCCAATGACGACGATTATATAACCATGCCCCCCGACTGAGCAAGGGTTACATGTCATGAAATCAATGCCCCATTTGGAAAATGGGCCAATGGTAATTACTCGGTCTAGGGGTGCAGGTGGGGCACACTACTTACGGTTGAAAATCTAGCATTAATGGCATTTTTGGATAGCTAGAATGCAATCTTTAAAGATAGATGGCCAGAAATAACTGGCATGGAGGAGTTTCTGAGCAGTGGCATATCTAGACATATGACAACCACAGGCACCAGAGTGGAAATCATTTAAGACCTGCTCAGCCTCTTCTAGGGTGAGACACTTGCAAAGGATAGAGTCCACACCGACCCATTACAAAATATTGCCAAGGATCTGATAGGGTTGTGACTGATATCGAATGTGGCATCGACCAAATCAGGACAACTTAGATCAGAAAGTTAGGGTTTGGATATAAACAATAATATATCCATACCATGGGTCAAGAGTGATGATCAGAAATAGAGTTTCATCGGGTATCTTCTTAGTAAAATTGGTTGGAGTTCTTGCAGATGGAAGAGCACAAATTAACTCAGAAAAGATGAGCGATTTCTTTGATTTGACAGTAGTAAATTCCAAATCAAAATCCTACAGGATTATGATCCATTTGGAGTATTTTCCCCCAGTAACTGGCGAGCCAGTATATATGTCATGGGGTTACAATAAAAAATCATTGTGGTTTTCCGTAAAATGATAGTGTCGAAATCTTTGGATGACATGAATTGCTGCCAAGGCAAGCTTCTCAACATGAGCATATCGAGACCAAGTATCAAGAAGATTCTAGCTCAAATAATAAGCGCACGTGCTCATTGCCATCATCGTCATCTTGAACTAATACCATAGCAATAGTAGTATCAGTTGCAGCTAAGTACAGGAAGTAATCGTGTTGATAATTAGGGGGATGTAGTAAAGGAGCATTGATCAGCGTGTCTTTTAAAGCATCGAAGGACTTATGGGAAACTTCATCCCAAATAAACTGGATCCCCTTCTTAAGTAAGCAAGTAAATCCCTTGGCAAGTTCGACGTAATTAGGGACAAATGACGGATAAAATTAGCTTTTCCCTGCAGGCTTTGCAGTTGTGGTAATGATGTGTGGGGGGGGGGGGGGGTAAATTGACTATGGCCTCAACTTTCAAGGGATCAATCCTAATACCTTTACGAGACACCACAAAACTCGATGCAAAACACACACTTGTGTGGATTTAGACGGATATTGTAATAATGACATCGTAAAAAGATGGATCTTAAGTGATCTGGATGGTCACGATGCTTAGCATAATGAGCTGGTAAGTCGTCGAGGTATGGATGAACAATGTGCTAAATGTCATGAAATGCATAAAGAGTTTCTCGTAGGAAGGTAGCACCAGCATTCTTCAAACCGAAAGGAAGATTTTTATAAGCGAAAGTACCCCAGGGACAGATAAAGATCGTTTTATGTTGATCGGCGGGGGAAATGTTAATCTTATTATAGCCAGAAAAACTGTCCATGAATGAAAAAATATAACTCCCGGTGCATTTGTCGATGATTTGATTGATAAATAGAGTGGGATAATTATCCTTAGGACATGCATGATTTATATCACGGTAATCAACACAAACACGTATCATGCCCTGATTTTTGGCAACAGGGACAATATTGGATACCCAATCTGTCAATGGAATAGGATAAATAAAACCCGCTTTTAAAAGCTTTTCAACTTCTGCTTTGATAGCAGTAGCCTTTCGAGGGTGCACAGGATGAAGCCATTGTCGAACAGACTTAGCACTAGGATAAGTCGGAATCTCATGCACTACTATTGTTGGATCGATACCAGGCATTTCTTCATATGACCAAGAGAAAACGTCTTGGAATTCTTTAAAAAGCTGAGTATAAATCCTGATCTCATTTGGATAACAGGAGACCCCAATATGAATGTTCTCGACAATCCCCGATTTAACATAAATGTCAAGAGGCATTGTAGCAATGATGTTCCCTATATTACCCTCCGACAAGACTTCATGAACTAGGACCGGTGTCTGAAGTGGAGGTGTAGGATAATGAGAAACAAACGCTTCAAGACAGGAAGGCATCTCCTCGAGGCTAGGAAGAAAAGAAGAATAATGATGTAGACCATTCCATGGAGTTTCATCTAGAGACATGACCTCAATGATACTCTCGTCGGTGGGGAATGTCTCGTTCAAAGGATCCGGAGAATCCCAAGAACCAAGCCAAGGAAATGGCACTGAAGTGTCGAGGTTCATACTAAAAATAGTATGACTTTCTGAAGCAGCCATTGAAGCCAAGACAATTTCTTGAAAATTAAGCTCCAATGGACTTAAAGGCATAGAATCGCCAAACGAATCAATTTGATCTGCAGTAGGGATAATCCAAGGATCCATAGAGTCCGAGATCATATTGATTGAATGAACATTCGGAGGTGGGAGAGTGAAAGTACCCATTAAAGCAGAGTCTTTAGAGATACCTACCCCCATGCTCTCGAAAGGAATCTCAGTATTTCCCATGTAAGGAATGTTGTCATTCAATGAGCCAGAGGAAAAGAAGTACAATTGATCAACCATGACAATTTTTCCTTCATGAGGAAAGCAAAGTTACTACGCGGAACAAAGAAGACACCACAGAAAACATGGCGTGGGTCCAGCTTCACCCGAGAAGAAGGGTGTAGTTGATATTTTCATCTATAACTTCTACTTCTAATTCAACATTCTTTCCTTCTAATGTAATCAGCAAGTTCGTGAGAATACCGTATGGATGAGAACCTTTGTCATCAAAGGCTTCCAAGGTGTTTGAAGATTGGTTAAGAGAAGGAGAGCCAATGGCTTTCCAACATGAAACTAACATGATGTAGGTAGAGGCATCTTCATCAATAACCGTTCGATGAATCATCTTTTCATTGAAAAGAACCTATATCAAAAAAGCAATCTGATGCGGAAGACGAGGCATGTGGTTCTCTAGATTGAAAGTAATCAGACTCGAATCAGAAGGATCGATAGCACCTATGGCAGAAAACAATGACTTCCGTTGCTTTGGAAAGGATTGGAGAACCTCCAAGGCAGACATCGCCGAAGGTGCCTGAGCTAAATGCTCAATAATATTGTAATGTTTTGTAGCTCTAGCATTTGGATTGAAAGATGACTTCCGAAGAACACCTTTGGGAGGTGGTCGGATGACAGACTCACTGTTAGGGCACTCAATATGGAGTGAACTAGAACTAGATAGAGTAGAAATAGAAGGAGCATCAGTAGCTTCTTTCTCCATCATCTACTTAGACGTGGTCTGATAGTCTTTAGTTTGAGTAGCAATTGAGATAGGTGATTAACCTTGCATCATGAACACTTAAGAACCTGAGGAAGTAGAGGACTGTGGTTAGTCTACCAACTGCATCTACTGTGATGGAAAGGGTTCTTTTAAGACAGCCAGAGTCCCTTTCAGCAAGTAACTAATTTTAAATCGTCGGGGAAAATCGTTAGTGTAATGATCGTCCTCACAGCTAAGGCAAGGATATTTCAGATTTCTTCTAGAAGCATCATCAGTAGATGATTTAGGAGGGTCATGTTTTGGGGCATCGACTTTGACCTTACCTTTTCCCTTATTTTGACCTCTAGAGGCCTTATCTGCTGTGGTAGACTAGACAACATGTACCTCAGAATTTTTATGAGGACTGGATGAATTTTTTGAGGGATTATTGGAACCAGTGTTCGAGACAGATTTCTACTTTGAAGAAGCTTTCGTGGAAGCCTGAGACACATAACCAATTGCACCGTTGATAGGTGGTGTATCTGGAGACTTTGATGATGTCAGATTTGATGATGGTCTCAGAGCATCAGGTAACATCTCATACAATGTGCTAGATTTCGAATAGACCAAGTCTAAATACTAGGCATGGGTGATAGCTTTCTCTTTAGTAACACAATCACCCATAGCTATGTCCTTAGAAATATTGCTAATGAATGATTTTGTGAACCATTCTGTCAGCAACTCATCAGCAATCTCAAACTTGATGAGGCAACGCCGACGTCTCCATTCATGGATATGATCGGAAATGTGGGTCGCAATGTCTTGCTTAAGGGATGTAAGAAAATGAGTGCTAGTTTCATATCAAACCGACAATTGGAAATGAGTGAGGAAAACCATAGCGAGAGAGTTGAAGTCACTGGAGGTACCTCGAGGCAATTTGATGTACCATTTAGTGGCAACAACTGTGAGATTTCTCTAAAAAATTTGAAGACGGATAGAATCTTCGACGTACGCATTGGAGGAGCACTAGAGGTGATATGTCATCACATGGGCTTGTGGATCCTCCTTAGCTTTTCCCTCAAATTTGGGGCAATTGCTAGGAATTTTTTTTCGGAACTAGAGGCCAGTAAGGCAAATGAATAATGGGATCATTCGTGAGCCTTGAGACATTGGGTAGGGCCAACGTAGCCAAGAAAGGAAATTGTGTGTTAAAGGGCATATAGGGCATTTGAGGAGACCCAAACTGTGGATTCCATCCTTGCGGATAAGGATTTTTTCCCCACAGTGGAGGATGTTGTTCATATGGAATCTGATTTTGTCCCCACTGAAGGTTACCTTGACCATAAGGTGGATTCAGTCGAGGGTAGGCTTGGTATTACCCTACCATAGGTTGTTGATAAGCATTGTATGCAGAATACGGGTTATAAGGTTGTTGAACCTGTTGACCCTCGACGTAAGAAGATTGACCCAGCTACTGCATGGGTTGACCTTGGCCTTGCAAAGGCTGACCTTGCGGATACACATATAAAGCTTGTTGTTGCCAAGGTTGACCTTATTGCTGCAAAGGCTGACCTTGTTGTTGCAAAGGCTGACTTTGTTGTTGTAAAGGTTGACCTTGCTACTGCAACGGTTGACCTTGCGAGGACAAAGGTTGGGAAGACTGCTGAACAAACTGATTTTGTGGCTGCAAAGGTTGTTGTGAGTGTGGCAAAGGTTTCCCTCGCTGCTGCAATGCTTTCCCTTGCTGCTGCAAAGATATCCCTTGCTACCGCAAAGCTTTTCCTTATTGCTACAAGGGTAGCTAGACAGTTGCTTGGGTTATACCTTGAGGGTATTGATAGTTCCCGAATTGAATCTGGCCATATCTACCAGGAATAGTGGATTGACTAGGCTAGACATGAGCTCCAGCTTGAGCAATGTCAGGCAGATTAACTAAGGCTTGCGAACCATATGGGACATAAGCTGGTTGGAGTGGAACCTGAGCCATATAAGGCTGCTAATATTGGATGTTACCTGACCCGAATGGACTAGCAGGGTTAGGAATAACACCATAATAAGGTTGATTAACTCCAACCATGTGAGTTTGTAATCCACTCACATTGGTTTCACCTGACACAAGAGAAGAATTCGGATCTTTCCCCCAAGGCAGTGACACATTCTGTCCACTTGATGGAGGGGTAGAAGAAATTACCGAGACCTGACCTGAGATAGTCATTTCAATAGAAAGAGTCGGTTGAAACAAAGAACAGGTTGTGACGGAATGGTAGGTTGATGATTCGAATTGGATCCATGAAAACTTATCAAGTGCCATGACTGTATCAAATCAGGACAAGCTTCGAATTTATGAACAAAGAGCTATCAGGAAGACCTCTGGACAATGGCAATTTGCAGTCAGCAAGGAACGATGGGGACCTCGATCAAAGCACACTGACTGAGGCCCATGGAGACCACGTAGGGGGAAAAACTAGTAGTTAGGAAGCCCGGATCGGGAAACAGAGGCCATTTCTGATGCGCGATTAGCGCTTAATCGCACATCATTGGGAAAAACCCCTCGAGAACGAAAATCCCCGAGCGCTCAGTCACATGGGAAGCTGGGAAACCGTAGGGAAAATGCTAAGGTGAAAGGCGGGTCCCGCGCTCCAAAACCAGTGGTATATTGGAGGCATATTGGGCGGTGAGCGAATTTGGGCAGAGAACGAGTGATTCCATTCATTGCACGACGCATGTCCGGTGGATGAGAGAGAAAACTGCCTCTCATCGCGGGCTAATGGTCAAGCAAGTCAACCGCGTGAAATGAGTGAACACCGTACGATCTGGGGACTCCAGATTTGACGGCGGAGATTGCGCCCGATGGAGAAACCAGATTTGACAGGGAAATTAAGCCGTGACATATAAAAGTCTGAAGTCTGATTTGACCGCTGAGTTGGCAAATGAATCATTTCAAAACATAACCGAAATACCAAATCATTGAGGAAGAGTTGGCGCAGTTCATGAGAGGACAAGTGGCCACCTCCCTGTGAGACGTTGGCAATGATGCAGAGGCAGGGAACTCCAAGTGAACAGCAGCAGGTGATCCGAAGGGGTGGAAGAGGAATCAAACAGTCAAGGACAAATTGGCTTTAAGCAATGAACAAACAGAAAATAGAACAAGGGATAAAGGAAGAACCAGAGAAGAAAAACAATGAAAGAAAAGGCGAAAGAGACAGTGAAGCAAGAAGCAGAAGACATAGAGACGAGCTGACCTAAGGTAGCATTGAGCAGACAGAAGGCTTCAGAGGTTCAAGCAATCCCTGTGAGGATCTTTTAAGAATTGAGTACCACATTGGGCTCCTCCCATTAAAGACCAGAGAGGTCAAGATTTGGTAAGAAAAAAGTCTGTGCACTCTCGTGGCTTGGGGAATCCAAGAACCACCCTAACAAGCATTATTTATTTGAGGAGACTCAAGTTGAGCTCCTCACTGTAAAAAATCTACTTTAAAGACACAATAAAAGAAGGCCACCACTAAAATCTGGACCAGAGACGTAGCCCTGGAGGATAGGGTGAACTCCTTATTAATTTGTTGTGTTGTATTTTCTTACTGTGTTTCTCTTACTGTTTTCCATTTTCCAGTGTCTGTGTATGTTGCAATCTGATCGATCCGTTGCCTAAAATAACATAGACACACACGAGCACATGAGTCTGTAATACCTTCATTCATTAATTTTTTAACTGAGATCACTCACGGCTGATTTTCAGATCAAGTGGTATCAGAGCTTTAGGCTATTAAGGTTAGACAAGCTTGTGTTGGTTTAGCTGTTGAATGCTAACTAGATCAAAGCTCAAATTAGGAGAAGGAGAGTTGGTCAAAACTAATCCTGAAATTGGGAGAGTCTATCCTCAGAAGACAATGTCAGAAGAAGGTTCTATGGGGCTAGAACCTCAATTCATAGATAGTTTCCTAGCCATAAAGTCCATGGGAGAAGAAATGTATAGGGACTTTAGAAAACATAAGGATGAAGATTCATTAGGCTCTAAACAAGACAAAGGGGAAGATGAGTCTCACTTGCATGACCACTCAAAAGTAAAATGGAAAGAAGAAAACTTTCTCACACCTCCTGAGAGCCCTAAAAAGAAAGCATCTTTGATCAAACTAGATGTCAAATTTGATTTACCTATATATTATAGAGAGTTGAATGCAGAAAAACTAGACAATTGGATTAGACAAATTGATGTTTATTGCAGAGTGCAGAATATCAATTCAGATAAGAGCAAGATTCAGCTGGAAAGCCTACACCTTGGAGGCACTGCCTTGGTTTGGTGGGAAGGCAAGACCCAAGCTGACATGAAAAGACATGGTAAGACTATCTTTGTCTGGAGTGAATTTGTTTCTACAATCAAAAAGTAGTTATATCCATTGGCCTACATGCAGCAAGCCATGATGAGTTGGCAAACTCTTTGACAGTTGAAAGGGCAAAAGTGTGCAAGGGTACACTCAAGAATTTAGAAAGAGAGCATTGATTCTAGGAATCTCATTAGACTCACCTGAGACTCTGTTGAAGTACATTGCTGGTATACACAACTACATGAGGCACACTATCCTCATGTTTAATATATGTACAAGCTACTCATCTGTAAGCTAGAGGAAAGAATGGAAATCCAGAAGTTGGGAGATCATCCCAACCCACTGCAAGTAAGAATAAGGAGAAAAGAAAGCAGAAATGGAAAGCAAGGAAGGCTAACACTGCACAGAAAAGCAAGGCTTCATGCACTCACTATAAAAAGGATGGGCATGATGATGAGCACTATTGGATTCTGCATCCAGAGATGAGACCTAAGAAGTTTGAGGGCAAGAAGAAGAAGATTGTTGCAGCTATTCAGAAAGATTTGGAGTCAGACTCAATAGATGAAACAACTATTGCAGCCACAGGTATAAGAGGTAAGAATTCTGAAGCATCTACTAGTAATTCTGCACAATCTACTATTGATGAAGAAAATGAGAGAAAAAGACATGAGCTTTTCCATATTTGAGTTATTTCCAAACATCAAAAGATTGATACTTTGTTTGATAGTGGCTCACAAGTAAACTTAATTTCTGAAGCAATTGTAAAGAAGTTGGGATTAGTAACTACACCTCACAAGAACCATACCCATTAGGATGGTTGAATGATAAAGCACAACTACAAGTGACTAGACAATGCAAAGTCAAGTTTTCTTTTGGGTCAGCATTTGTATATGAGGTTGAGTTAGACATAATTCCTTTGGATATATGTGGAATTGTTTTAGGAAGTCCTTACTTGTATGATAGAAAAGCTATTTTATATAGAGCTGAGAACAAGTATCTACTTGTTAAAGATGGAATCGAATACTTTGTAAGAGCTCATAAGCTCAAGAATAATTATACTCTCATAAACTCAGGGTAAGATGGAAAAGAATGATAAATTCATGCAAAACAATTCTTACTGATGGTTGTAAAAGGAAAAGAAACCTGATAAAACCAATGTATTTGAGGGCTGTAATGCTAAACAACAAGCTGATTTAGAAAAGTTGTTTCAGAGTATGATATCTTGTTCAAGAACCTAAAGGTCTGCCACCCAAAAAGGAAATAGTGCATGATATTATTTTGCAGCAAGATGCTCCATTGCCTAACATTGGAATGTACAGGTTGTTCGCTTTAGAGAATGCTGAAATCAAGAAGCAGGTGCAGGAGTTGCTTGAGAAAGGGTTCATCAGATGTAGCACATCACCATGTGGGTCACCAATCGTTTTGGTGAGAAAGAAAGATGGCTCGTGGAAAATGTGCATTGATTACCGAGCACTGAATAAGATAGCAATAAAAAATCGTTATCCCCTTCCTCGCATAGATTATCTTTTAGATCAATTTAAAGAAGCTGATTATTTCTCCAAGCTGGACTTGCATGGTGGATACCATCAGGTTAGAGTTGCAGAACAAGATGCATGGAAGACTGCTTTCAAAACAAAGCAGGGATTGTATGAGTGACTGGTTATGCCTTTTGGATTAACTAATGCTCCTGCTACTTTCATGAGATTAATGAATGATGTACTCAGACCTTTTCTTGACGATTTTGTTATTGTGTATTTGGATGACATTCTAATATTTAGCAAAACGTGGGAAGAACACTTAAAGCATGTTAAGTAAAAACTAGATGTTTTGAAAAGAGAAAAACTTTATGTTAAGCTCTCAAAATGTAAATTTGGCAAAACATCTCTGAATTATTTGGGTCATATAGTAGGGGGTGGTGAATTAAAGATAGATCCCTCTAAGGTGGCAATCATTGTGAACTGGCCTAAACCTAAATCTGCTACAGAAGTTAGAAGCTTCTTAGGAGCAGAACAATATTGGAGGAAGTTCATTTCTAATTTTTCCTTAATTGCAGCTCCCTTACATTCTTTAACAGGATTGAACAAGGTGTTTCAGTGGGGAGGCAAATAGCAGAAAGCCTTCGACACCTTGAATGAAAAGATTAGTATAGCACCTATACTAGCACTGCCTGATCTTCAAAGACCATTTGAGATCCAAATGGATGCCAGTGACTATGCCATGGGAGAAGTGTTGACACAGCACGGTAAACCCATATGTTATTATTCTGAGACATTTAATTTTGTAGTAGTTAACTATCCTACATATGATAAAGAATTGTATGCATTAATAACAGAGTGTGAAAAATTGGAAACATTACTTAATGGGCAAAGAGACAGTAATACATATTGATCATCAACCACTTCAATATCTACACTCCCAAACTAAGTTGCAACAATCAAGACACTATAGATGGATGGGTTTTCTACAACAGTTTCATTAGTCATCAGATTATAAAAAGGGCATACACAATAAAGTTGCAGATATGTTATCTAGACCCATTATAAATGCATCTACTATACTTAAGCATAATTATGTGTTACATGAGAGCTACATTGAACAATATGCTCAAGATATAGACTTTAAAGATGTATATGCAACTTTAAGTCAAGGAAAACGAGTAGAAGAATTGGATTATCATGTAGAGAACCGACTCTTATATCATTGTGGGAAGTTATGCATTCCACAAAATGAAAGAGTAAAGATAATTCGAGAAGCACACACTTCTCTAATATCAGGTCACTTTGGGGTGAGTAAAACAGTTGCACAACTGCAAAGATTTTGTTACTGGCCAAAAATGAACAAGACAATTTATAGATATATAAGAAGGTGTACTATGTGTGCTAAAAGCAAGCCCAACAATAGAAAACTAGGCTTATACACTCCATTACCGGTTCCTTCTCACCCTTGGGAAAGTGTTTCCATGGATTTTGTTGGAGGACTGCCTAAATCTAGGAAAGGTCATGATTATCTATATGTTGTTGTGGATAGGTTTAGCAAAATGTGTATTTTGATACCTTGTAATAAATAGATTACAACTGAACAAACTGCAAAACTTTTCTTTGAACATGTATGGGTTCATTTTGTATTACCCACTTCCATTGTATCTGATCAAGACACCCAATTTGTGGGGAAGTTTTGGTCAAGTCTGTGGGAACTAATGGACACCAAACTGAAGAAAAGCATAGATTTTCATCCAAAAACTAATGGCTAGATAGAAGTAGTTAATAGGACAGTGATCCAGTTACTCAGAGGATATTGCAGCAAGCATCCTAAGCTTTGGGATGAACATTTATGTTATGTGTAGCATGCTTACAACAGAGCAAAACATTCTTCTACATAGAAATCTCCTTTTGAGACCTGTTTTGGTTTCACACCAAGGTCTCCTTTGGATTTTGTCTTTGGTAAAGACACCACAGTTGAGGGAGACAGTGATGTGGACAGGGCAACTAGGTTCATTGAAAAAATCCAAGAGATCTGCCAGGCAGTACCGGAACAGCTGGAAAAGAGCCAAGCCAAATACAAGGCAAGGCATGAAAAGCATTAGATGGAGCATAGTTTCCAAGTTGGTGGCCAACTCTGGCTGTACATCAGCAAGGACAGGATGCAAGGTGAAGGTAAAAAGCTAAAGCCTATCAAATATGGACCCTTCAAGATACTTGAGAAGATTGGTGAGAATGCTTTTCGCCTTGATCTATTAGCTTACATGCACATCTACTCAGTCATAAATGCAGATTGCTTGAGATTTTTTGAACCTTCACTAATTGAAGATCCCGAAGAGCAGAGTCTTGTCTTCTATTGATGACCTACTACCTGAATATCTTAATGAATTGCAGGAAGACACAATTCTGGACAGGAAGGTGAGGAAAACGTACAGAGGAGATGTTGAGTACCTCAGAATTGGGCTCAAGGTTCAAAGCGAGCAGTGCAAAGTGGATAGCGATTGAAAAAGTGAGACAATTGTACCCTCATTTAGTCGATGCTTGAAAACCAACTTTTGGTGGTCCAAAAGATTTTTCAGTGGGAAAGTCATGATCAGAATTGGATCCATGAAAAATTATCAAGTGCCATGACTGTATCAAGTTGGGACAGGCTTCAAATTTATGAAGAAAGAGTTATTAGGAAGACCTCTGGACAATGGCAGTTTGCAGTCAGCAAGGAACGACGAGGACCTCAGTCAAAGCACGCTGAACAAGGCCCATGGAGACCACGTAGGAGGCAAAACTGGCAGTTAGGAAGCCCGGATCGGGAAACGAAGGCCATTTCTGATGCGCAATTAAGCGCTAATCGCGCATCACTGGGAAAAACCCCTCGAGAAGGAAAAGCCCCGAGCACTCGATCGCATGGGAAGCCGGGAAACCGTAGGGAAAGCACTAAGGCAAAAGGTGGGTCCCGCGCTGTTATCGGGAAATCTAGTGTCCATTTAGAGCTGCTAGTCCCACTAAGACGGGTAGCTATCTTAGAAACAAACAAACTAAAGTTACTTTCGTTTTCCTTTATGAGAAGTAGATGAGAGAGAAGCAGAGAGTACCAACCTCAGTCTTTCACTTGGCTCCTTGCTTATTTCCTCTCCCCTTTGACAGATCTTTTCCGCTCCTTCCTCGCTTGTCCCACTTCAAAGAACACCTATAGAGTCAAAGCAGCATAATACCATCAAAGCATAGAGATCTACAATCATAAACAATATAGGACGAGATATATATTGACCACACAAATGCATATATCAACTCAGACATGCAAGAATATGGAGGAAAACTCAAATAGCTTTATTGATAGAAAGAGTAGAAGAGAGGATTACAACCCATTGATCTGACCCAGCATCATCCTCCCAGCATGAAAGCCCTTCTTCACCTCATGAAAAGCTTAGATCACCCAACAATGTTGCACAGAGAAACCAACAACACTTCCTTACAAAATACAAGATTCTAGCCTTTGGATCTCTGGGATGAGGGATCCATATATAGATGTTTGCAGGTGGGTGAGTCAGCTTCTGGGATTTTGATTAGTGTCCTCTCTCTGATAGTTCTTGGTTCCACTTGGAGGTTCACGATCTCTTACTCATCCCTGGGCAAATTCAGAGAGGCGAGTGTCAAATGGGCAGTTTCTAGAAGATTCTATGGGTTTCCACCTAGCCAACTTCTTCTGCCATTTGTCTGCTCTCTCTCATCATACCCCACAGAAGGGATTTTCAGTATGCATCGCACTTTTTGCATGTGGCAGGTGAGATGCATCACACCCTTAGCACTGAACAGTCTGTATGGTCCAGTTTTGACGAGTTCTGAGTAGTTTGTCAGGGAGAACTTTTGGGAGACGATGTAATCATCTAACCTTGCTCCTTTAGGGTATGAAACAACACTTTTAGGGACTTAGAAGTCCTTGGTTTATGAACATATGTGATTTGGGTTGCAGTGCCCAAATATGTCTATAACAGTTGCCCCTTATAGCATGAGGTCGTAAATCCTTTTGATGTCAAGTGAAATGCTTTATCATGAGGATCCAAGGTTTTTCGAACTGGAAGGTGACCTGTAATAAGATACAATACAATACATTATCTTCATAATATTTTCATGATCTAGCTGAGGCGAGCATTCCCATGCTCAGCTTTATAAATTCATTTTCATGTACATAGGACAAACAACCATCTGTGTGGCAGACTGATGATTCTGGTAGAGCCATCATCCTTTGGCTTGGATGATTATCTATGCAACAATGATGTACATTTGAGGTCTTTATTTTCCTGAATATATCGCAGCCCAGATGGATGAAACTAGATCCGGGGTCTTCAAAACTCGTTCAATCGTCGCCTGAAGTACAAGTCGATCCATGTGAAAAGATGTTCTGGCGTCGAACATGCAAAGACATCGCCTAATTACCAGCCAATAATGTACGCTGTTAACAGGCGTGAGAGGAATCACCGATAATGATGATGACCCTCAAGGTACTGTAGTACAATTTACGTGGTGTGAATACATGAGTCGATGTTGAACACCATGCAAAATCTTTCGGTCGAAGGCCATTGATGTAAACCTGTCGCCGAAACTGAGAAACTTGCCATTGAGACATGGAAGCTTCAAAGTACTAAAAGGGTTGTTCCTAAGTCAACTTCTTGGATAATGAGCTAATGTCGACAAGAAGTGACCCATCGTAGGAGGGCCTTAATGAATCCCACATCTACGACACGGAACGGAGAAAATGATTTTGTAGAGGTGAAAACGACCTGATGATACAGGGTTTAGGGTGGCGGTCATGAAAGAATGAAGCATGAAGGTATTGCAGCGGATGAGACACAAGCTGGGTCGGTGAATTCTCTAAGCGACTTCTCTTGAACATATCGGTGACACTGAAATGGATTGGTAGCGTTAACCCCAAAAATGGATGGTACGGTGGACCAATGGTAATATGACCGGTGAATGGAATAACCCAACCCGACTCAGTCATGGTGATGGAGTGAAAGTGTCATGTTCAAGAGAGACTTGCTACCAATAAAGTTTCTTCAAGTTTTCTTCCCAATTTTTCCCCAGTCATTTCTGACCAGTACCTCATTATTTTTGTCAAGCTTGAGGAGGATAACATATGCTTGTTCTATAATTTGCCCTTCAGGCAAACCCGTCACTATGTTTTAACGAGCCTAGTGACAGTGAAACTCGCTCTTGCCTGCATGGACAAGTTTGTCGCTATTGTTTTAATGAGTTTAACGACAAAGATAACTTGGTCCTTTTCATTTTTAGAGAGTCTGAAAAAGGACGGAAAGGAAACTCCAGTATTCCTTTTTCGTGACGTAATCCCTTATGTTTGAAAAAGTATAAAACAATATGAAAGGGATGACTTTTCGATAGTTTTTAATGAGCCGAACAAGACAAGCGCTCGATCTTTTTGTGTAATGATCCCTCAGGTCCAAAAAGATTAAAATCTAGAGTAGGGATAGCACTTCCAATCATTTCAACGAGTTGGAGAGGCCAATTGCTCGGCAATCTTCTCATATTTTACGAGTCAGATGAAAAGAGCTTAAAGAAGATTCGTTTTTTGAGGAACGAGTGATATTTTCGGGTAGCAGCTGGTTCCAGGTAAGGTTTGGAACTTTTCAATCACGACAGTGTAAAGAAGATGGCTAATAGAATCACTCGTCGCAGTTGTTCCTCAAAAGGGGTAAACAATCAAATGTAGGCGTATGATCGGCTAAAAAAGAGTGGAGGTGATGGTAAGAACACGACCAAGGCTCAAAAGCTGATGATAATGCGATTGCAATGGTTATTTACCGAAGGTGGGTTCATTTTTTAATGAGCTTAACTCTGGTGGAACATATGCTCATTGCGGGGTTTATTTTTTAACGAGCTTGAACTTCGTGTAAAACTGCTCGTTTTCGGTTTCATGTTTACACAAGCTTAAAACGAAAAACTATGCTTGTTATAAGTTCGCATTCCCTAGCATAATGATGCAAATCGAGGTGCATGCCCCCCAAGCTTCATTGCATTCAATGTAGTGGTTGGAACGAAGGTTTACCTTTGAGATCTTTGAAAGACTCGACTTGGATTTTATGAGATTGTAATCAAAGACTCGATTTGTAAAGGGAGTTGTTTCATTTTTTAATGAGGTTGACATAGTGAAAGAACTATCTTCATAACCCTTGTTTCGTTTTTTAACGAGGTCGACACAAGATAAGAACCGTCCTCGGAATCCACCGTATTTACAGTATTTGATAGAAAATCAAAAAATGAAGGATGATTAAGGTCGATGGAATAATCTTCGTGGTAATCCAGAAGATGGGAACGATGGTGGTAATCTTCCCATGGTGCCTCTCCTATCATCATTGACTGAATGATTCCTTCGTCTGTAGATTGTACATGCAACCAAGGATCTGAAGAGGTACCATATTCCTTAGACCTATCTATCCAAACACTCGATGAGCATTGATTTGGGTTTTCTCCCTAGGCCAAGAAAATTGATTACTACAATATTTCTATTGGGCTTGGGGGCAATACCTGGCGATGATCCATGCTGACAAAATGTTCGGGAATCTTCTGAATTTTTCAGATATAGAAGATATCATATTACAGGTTTCCACCGTGGCCACTTCCGCCAGATTACTCGGAGGTGGTAGGGAAAAAGTACCCATTAAAGTAGGGTCTTTTAAGAGGCCTACTCCGATATTTTGAAGCGAATGAGAGCTTCCATGGATCATTGGAATGCTTCTCGTAACTTGTGAACTGTTGGGGAGGAAGGTTTGTTGATCAACGATTGTAATTGCTCCTTGAAAAGGAAATGCAATCTTTCTAAAGTATGTTGACACAACTGTAGCCATAGCATAAATCCAGGGCCTTCCTAGTAGGATATTGTAATCGAGGTTTCCATCGATAACTTCAACATCAATTTCTACTATTTTTCCCCCTAGTTCAACTTTCAAGTTACTTAAAATCTCGTACGGGGTGTATGTTCATCCATTGAATGCTTTTAATGTCGTTGACGATCGCAACAAGGGTGGTGAGCCTAATGTTTTCCAGCAACTCATTGACATAATACATGTAGATGCCCCCTCATTAATAATTGTTCGATGAACAGTTTTGTTGAGGGCTTTCACTTGGATGAGGAAAGCGAGTTGAGCTGGTAACTGGGGTTCATATCCTTTATGATTAAAGGCCACAAGATTGGAATCTATTGGGTCAGTCCCACCTATTTCTGATAATAGATCCTACTTTTGGGAGGGGCAATTTTGCAGTACTTCAAGTGTCGACATAGCGGACGACGATTGGGCCAGGTCCTCTACTATATTAAAATTTTGTGCTGCTCTGGCATGAGGATTAAATGTTGATTTGTGTACTACTCCCTTTGGAAGCTTTATCGTTATCTCAGGAATGATGGGTGGCACAACTTCGGGCAAAGTTGTCGTCGAACTACTAGGTTGATCAGTAGCCTTGTTGTTTGACAGCTGTGGATTCCCGTAATCTTTATTCCTTGTTGATATCAAAGCATCATTTTGCTATTTCGAAATGGACAACATAAGCACTTGGGATGGGGAAGCATTGTCGCTAGCAACTGGATTTGTTCCTGGGTTTGGAAACGGATCAGTCAATACCGTTGAGGTTTTTGAGTTCTTGAAGAATTTCTTAATCCCAGCTTTATGTGGATAGTCTTTCATCCAATGATCCTCATTGCATATGAAGCATGGGTGACCTGGTTTCTTTTGCCCAGAAGGGTTTGCAGAATATTTTTCAGGAGATGAATCATCCATTTTCTTCTTTTTGCTTTTCCCTTTCTTCTTTCCCCCTGGTTGCTTCGGTTCTTTTCCCTTGTCAGTCGACACGGCATTAACCTCCGAGGCAAGAAGTTCTTCATTTGCATTTTGACCAGAAATCTTACGGGCTTTCTTAGATGTATCCTTTGTTGATTTCGTGTTGGTCGTACCTATCACACCATTGCCAGCATGAGAGTCTTTGTTTGATTTAGGAGGAGGAGGAACGGAAAACTCTGGTCTAGGAGCATCTGGGATTTTGTCGTAGAGCGTGCCAGACTGAGTATAGATCAAGTCTAGATATTGCGCACGAGCAATGACTTGCTCTTCAGTGACGACCCCTCCCTTAGCCACATCTTGTGTAATAGAAGGTAACAATGACTTAATAAACCATTCAACTAGCAGCTGATCAGGAACATATGTTTTTACCATTCTAGGATGACATCACCACTCATGAATATGATCAGATATGTGAGTGGCTGTCGTCTGCTTGAAATTGGTAAGAAGCTCTGTTCCTGTTTCGTACCTTATTGGTAACTAAAAATGGGTTAAAAAAGTGGTGGCAAGGGCATTGAAGTTATCGAATGAAGCTCTAGGCAATTCGATGTACCACTTTGCTGCCAGATCGGTTAACGTTCGCTGAAAAAGGCGAAGCCTAATCGAATCATCGTTGAGAGTGTTGGACGAACACCACAGATGAAAGGTCATCACATGATTCAATAGATCTTCATTCGAATTTCCATTGAATTTAGGAATATCTGACGGAAGTTTATGAGGAATCGTTGGCCACCAAGGGGCATAAGCAATTGGATCATTTGTTAGCCAATTTAGATCTGGTAATTCTAAAGTCACCACGAAGGGCAACTGTTGATTCAGGTTCGGCGAAGCATACCCAGGATAAGATGGGATTGCCTGAGCGGTGGGTCTTTGCATACCAGCATAATGTATTTGATGCTGATAACTTTGATAAGGTTGATGGGCATAACCATTAAGATATGATTGATGTTGACTGTTTTGAATATACGGCTGCCCATTACCCGCAAGGCTTTGTTTCTTAGGTCCTCGGTAAGCTTGTTGGAATTGCGGTTGTTGATATTGCACCAACCATGGTTGTGAGACCATTTGCTGTTGACCAATACTGGATGTTTGACCAAGATGAGGGGTTATAGTACCCGTTTGAGTCTGAGTTGCTCCAGGTAAGGAGCCACTAATCGGTGATTGTGGTTGTGTCGTGGAGACAAGAGGTTGTTGTATTACGACCTGAGAAACTTGAGGTTGACATACAATAGGCAATGTTTGTACCTACGACACCGTTACAATAGCTAGTGTAGTGGGGATATTTGACACTGGTAGACTTGGTTGCATTGAATATACAAATCTTGGCTGTTGAGGCAGTATTGGCACCCAACCACTGGATGTAATTCCAGCATGACCTGAATTCTATTGTGAACTCTCATATGGTTGTTCTCCTGGAGGGAACAATGAAAGGGCATATTGCCCCCCATATGGCGGCAATCCAGTGTTCAAAGGAAATATTGGCCTCTGGAGACTGGATTGCCCAAATTGATAATGTTGCAAAGGATCAATTTGCTGAGATTCAACATAAGAAATTCCAGATATTATTCTGGACAAACAAATGGGAACATACCATACTTTTGAAACAGTCCCTGGATGGACTCCATCTAGCGGTTGAGAGCTAGTTGGGACAGATGGTACACCAGCGAACATTGTTGGAGTAGCAGCAGGAGGTTCTGTTGCTGCTGCATCAGATGACATAGTCCTAGATGTCGACGGTTGTTCAGACATATTGAGTCTATCCAAAAGATTTCCTAGCAATTCTACAGGAACTTGTGATGAAGGGAGACTAACTTCTGACGAAGAAGGATATAGGGTGATCCCAGTTCCAAAATGCAATGGAGCACTGGATGGAAGATCCTCCACAATCTCTTCTATAGCAATCAATCCAGGTGGGAGAGGTATACCGTCAGGTCCGTAAAATATTTATGGTGCCAAAGAAGGTGTAGACTCTGCAGCGACAAATGTTGGAGGGGTGACACCTTCCGAATCATCCCTAGATGGAGCTGGTTCAGGAATAGAAGTGTTTACCATTACATTAGGATCAGTTCTAATGTCCTCTTGTGACTGCGGAACTTCTTCTGTAGAGGCAGGGATACCAGAAATGGTTGGAGTAACTAGAGTCTCTGAGGATGTTGGAACACAAGTTTCAAACAAACCAGGAGACTTTGACCTAGTTAAACGAGTTTGCTTGGCACGGAATGGTTTCGTTTCTGGAGTCAAAGACGGTTGACTCATTAGTCTCCATGAACGACGGGGTTTCGATTGACTTTCTTCCACGATTGCGGATTACTTGATCAACTCAAAATAAAAAGGGGAATATGTGATTCCGAATTAAATGAATTTTAGATGCTTTGACACAACTTTCTTTTTCAATTTTTAAGAGTCGAGAAAAAGCTAAAGATGACTTTAGTCGCCTTCGATTTTTAATGAGCCTGAAGTGACAACTGCTCAGATGGATATTTTCTGTTAAGGAGTATGACAAGGAACGAAAGTGACTACTCTGGAAATCTAGACAGAGGGATTACCAAACCAATTGCAAAACTACAGAATACTTTTTACGGTACAGCAGTCAATCTTCCCGAATGTTGTGTTCAGTGCATTGCGATCGATAGTGCGGCAGACACGGCTTCCTAAGGATAAAGGATATAGCCTATTGTGGTCTCCCAATATATACTCGATGGTACGTGGGAGCACAAGTCTGTACTGGCACTTGGCATCTCAAAGAGGAGGAATCACCCAACCTACGATGAAAGTGATAGTTACCAGGATTTACGAAGTCGGAATACATCTCTAGCCTAGACTTCTAAATGGTGTGCGTTAGGTTCCAAAGCGTTTTTATGTTCATTGAATTTATTTTACAGTTGATCTTTCTTAAGAAGTTTGCCTTTAAGTTTCACCGCGTGATGTAGATATACAATTCCTAAATATGAAATCTAAGATGATAAACAATCGTTTACTCTTCTTTTTGCAATAAAAATCCTAGCTACTAAGGAAAGAGAAGCGAATTTCTTTCAACATAGAGCAGAGAGCACACACTAGATGCACTGTCCTAAATCAAAATCAACAAGTAGTCTAAATGCAAATGCACATGCACGTATTTGTTTTCTACTTTCTTAATGTGTGAGTGACAAAAAGAATGCTAAGTACAAATCTGAACTATCTTTTCTTTCAAAGTGACAGTACTGACAATTTTCTCTTCAAAAGACGAAAGGAAGATGAAGACGACACTTTGCGATTTCAAATTCAAAAAATGAAAGGAAGACTAAGATGATACTTGGGGATTTCGAATTAAAAAATGAAAGGAACTACTTTTTGATTTCGAATTCAAAAACGAAACGAAGGATAAGACGACACTTTGCGATCTCGAATTTAAAAAATGAAAGGAAAGCTAAGAGCGAAACTTTCAACTTCAATTTGAAAACTGCTTTCGACACTTTGAAATACTATTAATTCAAATCAAATACAAGAGTAATAGTGTAATTGACCATCAAGAAGAGTAGCATTCTTTTCTTTGACTGAAAATGACACTTGCAACACTTTCAAATCAAGAGACGACAGTTTGATTAAGCTACTATTTGTAAAGGAGAACTGTAAATGGTGAAAAATACATAAAAACAGTCACAATTCTTTGTACAATGGAGGTTGAATAATGCAAAGGAAGGGGGCTTCAACAGTGGTATACTGATCACAAACAACAAAACTCCTGAATAAAGCTGAAGAGAGTGAAGAAAAACCAAAATCTGGAGGCAGAAACAGTCTTATCTGATCATCGCACCTGTAACACAGGGAAACAGGGATGCATCTCACCTACTGCACATGGGAGGTGCAATGCATCCAGACTGTCAAAAGGAGACAATGCGATGGACCAGGGACGAGACTTTATCTTGGTTTTTAGTCACAGTTTGCAGCTTAGTTCAGGGATTTAGGCTGAGCTAATGATAGTCAATAAATACAAAGCATAGGGGCTGATCTAATGAGGTTACTTGAGCCACCACCAGGGCACTTAGGATGTTTGCAAATCAATTGTTCAGTTTATAAACAAAACCTGGAGGTGGACTGAAGCAGCATTGATCTACTTTGCACTTGCATAGCAAATGCAGTTCAAAGGCTAGCTGGCTTAACTTCAAGCTCTGTCTGTAGTTTATAAAGCAAACAAATATAAACAAGCAAACAAGCTATTCG
>APFE031737796.1:136448-147284 GCA_000404065.3 Pinus taeda | reverse complement strand
TTACTTTTTAATATGAGGGAATTATCTAATTCCTTTATAATAAAACAAGTGATAATTTACTTTTTAATATGAGGGAATTATCTAATTCCTTTATAATAAAACAAGTGATAATTTACTTTTTTAATATGAGGGAGTTATCTAATTCCTTTATAATAAAACAAGTGCTACATAGTAGCTAGTACATCGCTTAGTCTAAATATAGTAATGTTGCAATTTGAGAGGTGGATGATGAAAATTTGAACATACATAAAACAAAGTAAATGAATAGTAAAGACTCATTCACCAAATTATTAAATATGTAATGTTTTCACTCTCAATAATAACTATCCCAAGCAATATTTTAAATATGTCGTAGAAATGTCAAGCATAAATCTAAGTAAATAAATAGTAAAAAGTGGTTTGCCAAATTACCAAATATGTAATGCCTAATTCACAATTATTATAGAAATCTACATGGCATAAAATAAAACTGATTTCCATTAATTCTCTTTAAAATATTTTAAATAAAATATCAATTTTAATTATAAGTAAAAATAGTTTTAATTTTTTCCCAAGTTAAAATCCCAATCCTATTCAAAAAAAAAAGTGAACAAAATTACATATATTAGATGCTAAAAAGCATATGCACAATCATGGATAATGCTGACCAAGATCAATAAAAAATCATCAGAGAGTTACCTTATTCTACTCTTTCATACCTTTCTTTTTTTCCACTTTTCCCCAACCACTAGAGTTGGGTGTGGATGATCTAATAGACCTTGGAGACTCATTTATATTTCACGGGATTTCTTTGTAAGAATTTGAGCCTTCTGGTGTGTGAGCCCGTTTGGTACCAATTGCTTCCTTTTCGGAGGTGATGATCACATTTTGTTGTTGTTGTTTAGTAGGCATTGGAACTAATGTTGAGTTGAGTTATGTCTCGTCCTTCTGCATCATGTCCTGGGGAGTCTGAGTATTGTAATTTGTGATACTATCTGTAGTTTATTATTCTTCTGTTTCGGCTTCCTTTGTTCCAGAAAACTGCCATCCTTTGGGATTTTGTGGTTGTTTCTTTTTTCTTTCTTTTTTCTTTTGTGGACAAGCACTTTGAAGATGACTAGTTTGAAGATATGTACGAAATTTGAAGGCCATATTCTCATAGTCGAAGGACTATGACCACTATTGATTGTTTTGGTAAAGAAGGATGTCATCATCTAATCTATTACTAAAGTCAACCTCCACACAAATTCTGGCAAAAGTGAAGATGCCCTTTGTGACGCGATCTGCATCTATTTTTAAAAAATTCTCTAGGGCATTTCCTATGCCTGCTAAGACTTTGTGATGCCAAAAATGTAAGGGTAGATTATGTAACCTTACCCACACTGGAATTTTGGAAACTACCATGGTATTTGCATCAAATTCTGGAAACCATGGTATTATGAATAGTCCTGCATTACCCCAAAACCATGGTGCCTCATGCAAATCATGTTCCTTCTCTCTTGTCGTGTCGAATTTGACAATGAAAACCTTTAGAGTATAAATGGATATCACGGTTTTTTGTCCATGTGGAAAACACCCATTAATGTAGTGCCTTCGATTTGGGCCAAAATCCATTGAATCTACAAATCACAGCTTTAGAAAGAAATTCATCATGAATCTCATTTTGTTAGGATATTCTAACACATAGGAAATAGTTAAGTATAACTTCGTCTAATGTAGAGTTAGGTAAAGTGTGGTTATTTACTATGTACATTTGTAACTTACAATCTGACGATCACGATATGTTCTAGACATGAAGTGATCCGACAATTCATTCTCTTCTCGATATTACCAACACTTGATCTGTGGCTTAACACTTGATTGGTCCATGATCTCTATTTAAAGAGCATGGAGAGTCATTTGTAAGGTGACCATTCATGAGAGAAGCTTATGTAAATTTTCTTTCTTTTACATTGATAAATTTCCTGAAGTGGCCGCGTTGGCTCAAGCCGTGGATTGTTTCCCTCTTTGAGGGTTTTAACCATGTCAAGCATATTGGTGTATTGATCTATGATATGTTTGTGAGCAATGTCCTTTGTTGTTCTATCTAAGGAACTTACCCTATCAATTCCTACATGGTATCATATCTATTTGAGGGTTGCATCCGTTGGTTATCCAAATCCGAAGTCGGTACAACTGCATTCAATTGTCCTTTCATTGATCTATTGTTTCTGACTGCTTTCGGGCCGATAGGACTGATCTATTATGTTAGGAGCATCTGTTCCAGTGAGTAACCCCTTTCGTTTCACGTGAAAAGATTTCTGGTAGCCTAGCTACGTCATTTTTAAGATCTAGAGGTATACAATCTTTATTTGCAGTTTTAGTTATTTATCTCTCTGTTTATTTCCATTTATTTATCTCTCAGTTTTTTATTACCAGATCCATACCTTTCATTTCTATGTATTCTCTTTGCCCCGCGACTCTGTGTGATCTGGGAAAATCAAAAACAGAAAGGAAGGATTTTTCTCATGCGTATGCTCTTTTCTGGCGTACCTCAGTGTGATCTCGGAAAATCAGTAACATTGAGGAAAATATTTAGTTTCCGACGAAATCTAACTTCAAACCATAAGGTTTGTTTTTTTTTGCATGTCTTTTTTGGGTTGTGTGATTTTTTGTTTTTGTAGGCAAAAAGGGTTTTCTCAAGTAAGCACGCACTCCAAAACTTCAGTGTCTAAAATAAAAACCATTCATTTTTTCCAAAAATTGCTAATCTTTTAAACTAGCTCGCTTGGTCCAAAGTTACTTTATGAGAATAGAGGTCTTCAATTCAAGTCTCTCTTTTTGTTGAGTTATTTTTTCAAAAAACACGTGTATCCTATGTTTTAAAGTTACTTTATGTAAAAGTGTTCTCACCCATTATAAAAAGCGAGTCAGTTATAATTCTAAAGTCTCTTTATCTTTTATTTAAGTTACGTTTAGTGGGTATCTCATAAAGTACCATTGTAAAAGTGACTTTCACTTATTTATATAAGCGGGTCACATAAATTTTTTTTTTTAAGTGAGATAATTAGATTAAGTTTGGAAAGAGGGAATTTTTTAAAAAATATAACATTATCATTCACTTCTAGACATTCACGTACTTCGTCGGCATCTTCAGAACTTTTCTTCAAAAAGCCATAATTTCTTTATCTAGAAGCCATTTTTTTTTAATCGGCCTATTTTTCAAGATTTTTCCATTCGAACACTTAGTTTCAGTATCTACAACTTCAGTTTTCGTTAAAATGGAAATTTCATGTCAAGTTATTCTTTACAGCACCACCTACTTCCAATCAGTGTCATACATGGAGGATTTACTTAGAAGTAAAGGTCTTTATAGAATAGCTTCAGGTCAAGAGTCTAAACCTAAAGATGAAGATAAGCAAGCCAAATGGGAAAATATGGAAGATCAAGCACGTGGATTGATAGGGATGTTTATTTCTCCAGACCTTAGATTCCATATCGCAGAACTTGGTACCTCTGATGAAGCAATGAAACAACTCAATAAAGTTTTTGGAATTAAAAATGAAATTAGAGCCCATCAACTCGAAAATGATTTTCTTACGTTGGACCCCAATAATTTTTCTTCCATTGAAGATTTTTTGTCCAAGTTCAAGACCCTTAGACTTCTCTTGGAAGGTGTTAAGGTTAAGAAAGAAGATGGTAGCCTTATCTATTCCATTCTTACTAAGTTGGGACCATCCTACTCTGTGTTTATTTCCACTTTCCATTCTACTAGAGAAGCCTTTATTTCTCAAGGACAAGACTACAAGTCCCCCTCTTTTGATGCATTTTGTGATTCTTTAATAAGAGAACAAGAAAAACTCTTACATCTTGGTCTTCTTAATCTTGGAAACTCTTCAAAGAAAGCCTTAGCCACCCAGCAGCAATGAAATTCAAAGAATCCTAAGAAACAACATCCCAAAAAGAATGGTCCTAAACCAACCAAGGGTCCTAATCACTTTCAGTCTCAAAATGAAAAATCAATTCAACAAAATGATAAGGCAAATAAAAACAAAGGGAAGAATACTGATAGACATTGCAACTTTTGTAATCGAGATGGCCACTAAGAATCCTAATGCTTTAAGAATATGGAAACCTTGGAAACAGCAATGAAGAAGCATAACATCCATTTGGATCACTCTTCAACTTCAACTTCATCTTCAGGAATAACACTTTATGCATGTGATTGTCAAGCATCTCGGTTTGGTTATGCACTAAATGTATCTTCTTCTTCTCATTATCATGAGTGGCTCATTGATTCTGGAGCTTCTTATCACATGGCAAAAAACAAAGCCATGTTTTCTTCTTTAAATGATTGTAACACCAAAAATATATATGTTGGTGATGATAGATCTCTTAGTGTTGTAGGGACTGGAACTATTCATCTAGACAATGGTCAATTTAATGATGTGTTATATGTTCCAACCTTATCCTGCAACCTTCTATCTGTATATCAGATAACTGTGAAGGTAAAACCATTGAATTTTCACCTCACGATGTTGTAATTAAGGACCTATGAGATCCTGGACAGATTTTAGCTACTGGAATTGTTGATTATTCTACAAGATTGTATAAGTTTAACAATTGTGGGTTGTCAACTTTTCCCTCGGTATTTGTTGCTCATAATGATGATGTGAGCAAACTTTGGTATGATCGATTTGGTCACTTAAACTATCGCTCCCTTCAAAATCTATGTAAATAAAATATGGTGACAGTTCTCCCTATGGTATCTTGCAGAGATGGTGTTCGTTTCAGATGTGTACTTGGAAAACATCCTCAGGGTAGTTTTGAAAAACGTGTCTCTTGGCACACCTCATCCCTTTTACAGCCTGTGCATAGTGATTTATGTGTTCCACTTCCAGTTGTTTCATTCTATGGCTACAAGTATTTCTTAACTTTCATTAATGGTTTCTCCAGATGCACTTGAGTATACTTCTTAAAACTCAAGAGTGAAACATTTAACATGTTCTTGGCCTTTAAGGCCTTTGTTGAGAAACAATCTAGACATCAAATTCTTAATCTAAGATTTAATAATGGCGAAGAATATGTTAACAACAAATTCATCAACTTTTGCACTAAGCATGGAATTCAAATGCAACATATTTTTCCATATACTCCACAACAAACTGGTGTAGCTGAAAGGAAGAATCACACCTTAAAGGAAATGGCTAATTTTATGCTTCAATCTAAAGGACGTAGTCTTAATTTTTGGGTAGAAACAATTAACTGTGAAAATTACATAGTAAATCGCACTCCTACTAAGGTTTTAAATAATATCACTCCAGAAGAAGCATGGAGCTCAATTAAACCATATGTAAGTCACTTTCGTGTTTTTGTAAGTGAAGCTTGGGTGGCCCCATATTATAGATGATAAACATATAGCCTTAGAACCTAAGAGTCAAAAATGTATTTTTGTTGGATATTCTTAAGATGTCAAAGGATATAGACTTCTTCCACCTAAATCCAAAAATGTTATCATTAGAAGAGACGTAAAGTTTGCTGAAAATATATCGACCTACGAGCCTAGTTCGGCAGATGTGCCACCTCTCTCTATCCCTTCTACTTTTGAAAATCTTTCTTCTTCAATGATGATAATGAGGATGGCAATCCTCCCCCACCTTCTCGATATCCTCCTTCAACTCCTCAGCCTCCAAAATGGGTATGCGCTACTCGAGATGCAGTAGGTGCTCTTGCAGGTAATCCGACATATCAGTGTCGCACATGTTCTCAGCTTGATAGATCCTCTTCTTTACTAGCTCAAGATTCAACAAATTATGATCCTGACACCTTTACAAAAGCTTCAAGCCATCTATATTGGGATGCAACTATGAATGAAGAATATCGTTCAGTATTGGCAAATGATACATCAGATCTTGTTCCTCTTCCAAAGGGACGAAAACTTGTTATATGCAAATGGGTTTACATAAACAAGTTTGAACAAAATGGAAAAGTTGATAAACATAAAGCTCGTCTTGTTGCTAAGGGTTTTTCACAAGTTGAAGGCATTAACTATATTAAAACTTTCTCCCATGTTGCCAAAATGAACTCTGCCTGCCTTGTTCTTTCCCTTTCTACCTCTTTCAAATGGGAATTCCATCAGATGGATGTTAAATATGGCTTCTTGCATGCGGACTTGCATGAAGAAATCTATATGGAATAACCTCTTGGCTTTATACAAACAGAATCCAACCTTGTATGTCAGCTTAAGAAATCCCTTTATGGTCTCGAGCAAACCCCTCGAGCTTGGTATGCCAAAATGGATAGCTTTCTTTTAAATACTGGCTTTTCTAGGTGTCATTGTGACAATACTGTCTACACCAAGAAAGTGGGTAAGTCTCTTATAATTCTTCTTCTTTATGTTGATGATCTTATCCTTACTGATAGTGATCCCAACCATATAAACCATGTGAAGTCTAGCCTTAAAAAGTAGTTTGAAATGACAGACTTAGGACACTTGCATTCTTTTCTTATTCTTGAAGTCTTGCAATCCAAGGAAGGTATTTCCCTTTCCCAGTCCAAGTATGCCTGTGATCTTCTATGCCACATTCACATGGAGGACTGTAAGTCAGCCCCTTCTCCCTTTCAGTCTGGAGCCAAACATTCAGTCACTTGTACTTCCCCTAAAGTTCATGCTACCTTATACTTTTAGCTTGTAGGAAAACTTTTGTATCTTACCCATACTCGTCCTAACCTTTCCTTTGATGTGGGGCTTATTTATCGGTTTATGAAAAACCCACATGAAATTCATTGGAAATCGGCTACAAGAATACTCCATTATGTTCGAGGTACAGTTCAGTTTGGGATTCATTACAGTGAAGAAGCATCTCCTCTATTGGTTGGTTTCACTGATTCTGATTGGGTTGGTGACCCTGATGATCGGAAGTCTACTACAGGTTATGTCTTCACTCTTGTTCTGGACCTATAACATGGGCTTGAAAGAAACAAAGTGCCATTTCTCTTTCTTCAGCAGAAGCAGAGTACGTGGCACCATGGAAGCTAGTAAGGAAGCCCTGTGGCTTCATCAAATCTTGTCAGAGTTTGGCTTTCAGCAACAGCATCTTACTACACTTTGGTGTGATAATAAAAGTGTCATTCAACTATGCAAAGATCCAGTCCAATATCAATGCACCAAACACATTGAACTACACATGCACTTCATCAGAAAGCTCATTCATGACCATGTTCTTGAAGTGCAATATTGTTCAACCGATGATTAATTTGCATACATCTTTACAAAGGCTCTCACAGAGGCGAGGCAAAGTTTACTAAACTTCGATTTATGGTTGGAGTTCAAAAAATTTTCACTAAGGGGGGAATAGGCTCTAATGCCTCCTTCATTCTCCTATTGTGTCATATTTGTACATCCTTCAATCCAATCCCAAGTTGTTCTTAAGGGGGGTTGTTAGGATCTTCCGACAAATAGGAAATAGTTAAGTATAACTTGGTCTAGTGTAGAGTAAGGTAAAGTGTGTTTCTTTACTATGTAAATTTGTAACTTACAATCTGACGGTCATGATATGTTCTAGAAATGAATTGATCTGACGGTTCATTCTCTCCTCGATATTACCGACGCTTTATCCATTGCTTAACACCTGATTGGTCCATGATCTCTATTTATAAGAGCATGGAGGGTCATTTGTAAGGTGACCGTTCATGAGATAAGCTTATGTAAATTTTCTTTATTTTACATTAATAAATTGCCTGAAGTGACAGCATTGGCTCAGGTCATTAACTGTTTCCCTCTTTGAGGGTTTTAACCACGTCAAGAATATTGTTGTAATGATATGTGATCTGTTTGTGAGCGGTTTCCTTTGGTGTTCTATCTGAGGAACTTACCCTGTAAATTCCTACACATTTACCTCAGGTAAGTTAATTGTCAGAGTTGGAACTTGGGACATCTACTCCACAATGTAGGGACCTAGAGTAGAGGGAGGCAGTTCCAGTTGTTGTTGTGGCCTCAACTTCCCTTTGATTGCATCTTTGAATGAAGTTGGGCCTTTTGAGATTGTCCCAGGACATCCTCCTGGTAGTCTTGTGTTGAGGAAGATGGTTGAGTGATGTCCAACGTTATAATCCTATAGCTTGTATTCCTCTTGCAAAACTTCCCAAGCATAAATCAAAGATTGTAGACTAGCTGGTATACCCTTTTTCCTTGAATCCTTTGTTTGAGAGTTTTTATTCACTCCCAACTCCAGACCCTCAAACAAACAAAATTCCTTTCAAGTGATCTGACAAAAAGATGGATTGAGGTTCCTTTAAGTGGATATGGCATTTGATATTCAAGGCCCATCTTTGAATTACTCACTATTGGACAACATTCTCTACTCGCCTTTACTGTTTGTTGTGACTCAAGAATTCTATAATACCCTAATCACTTCTCCCTCTCCATTGAGGAATTAGTGACTGAATTTGGGGAAAAAAAATCAGATGTATCTTTAATGTTGTTGTCAGAGATCCCATTATGCTATAATTCATGAGATCTATTGTGCCACGATGAGGTCAACGAATTTCTCTTGAGAAAGGTTGACTGGTGGAGACCTCCCACCATCTCGTGTCTGGATCGGGTAGATATGCTCCTGTCAAAATAACTTTGGTGCTCTTTGGTGGTAATAATCGCAACTTGGGTTTCCTTGAGACTTTGTGATCGATCCATCATCGCCTGGAGGTGTCTGGATACAGTGAATTTGGTTTCCTCTTATGTTGTATCTACGATTATGGATGTGACGACAATTAATTCTCTTGGCCTTCTACGGACCAAATACCTAAAAAAACCATCTCCATGAGCTATGTTGATCCCCAACGTCTTTGTTGTTCTCCGAGCCCCTCAGTGAATGTGAACAAAGTCGAATGGTGATTGTAGAAATTCCCACTGTAGATCACCTGATAATGCAATAGAATAAAGAAAAATACTTGATCTACTTCTACAACCAATTTAGTGGAAGCTTAATCAAACATGAGCAACATCAATAAGAACACATATAACTAATAAGAAGGAATCAATCACACATAACACAAAAGATATAACCTGGGGAAAGCCTCAGCCTAAAACCCCAACTCTATATTATCATACAAGTGGAAATATAGCCAATATTACAAAAAGAATCAGTTCAAAAGCTATCATGCTCTCTCTGCAATACCTATGCTGCTCATAGACAGTCGAAGGACTCTATCTAACCTCTAATCTGCCCTCCAAGCCTCCAATTTCTTTGCGCAATTCTGACTGGGGTCTAGTGTGGCCACTTGTGTGAATTGGCCAATTCCCACACTCACTAACCTCTGATCTAACTATGCAATCCTGAAGGAGATAAATCCTCATCATGGATGAGCTTCCTTTATAGGAAAAATATTCATCCAAATGATAGTACATTGTTCCTTCTCTGATCTCAACTGGGTCTCTATCTGAACTGACATGCATGAGTTATTCATGAGAGAATCTTTAGTTATCTAAAGTGCAGTAGTTATATGTAAGCACGCATTAACTAACTAAACCAACATTAATTTAAACAAACTATTTAAATCAATATAACTAGACTTGACTCAGTTAACTGAGCCAACTAATTACAACTCAAATTAGAACTCATCCTTATCTCTTTAACTGATGGATAAATTCCTCAATTAATGGAGAAACTGTTGCATGTCCTCACATAGATTTCATGTTTGATTTTTCACAACTAATTAACTCATGGTGAATTAATTAATTTATTTTCAAACAACTGTTAAGTTCAAATTCGAATTTTACTTCCTATTTTAGTCCAGGGACTAACTAAAATTGGAATCCATCCCAAACTGCTAAAAATAGCAATGCTATTTTTAGCACTTCCATTTTTCATTCCCTGTTGCTCAATCCAGCACTGGTACCCAAACTGCTATTTATAGCAGTGCTATTTTTAGCACTTCTATTTTTAGCATTCTTGTTGCCATTTTCAACACTCCCCCTCAACAAGAAAGGCATTCAACTTGAACCTGATCATGTACCTTTGGAATGTTCTGCATGCAACACTTCTACCAAGTGTGGTTGCTCCAACAACTTTAGAAATAAAAAACTCCCAACTAACCTCTCTGTTGGGCTAGAAATGTACTCTGATGTTGAAGGTCTACCTGCTGCTAAAAAGTGCTCCCTCTCTGACCTCTGAGTTGTTGCAACACTCCATGCATCTAGCACCATTGCACACTTCTCTGTGCCATCCTGCACTAGTACAACACTCTTGTGCCTCTCGCATTGCTGCAGCCTGCTAGCTCTACACTGTATTGGGATTCCTGCACTGTAGCTCTCTCGGCCGCTCCATCCGCATCTGTCTCTACCCACTCAGCCAGTCCTACTACTCCTCGTTAGGGCTCCTATAACAAAGTCGAATCAAAGAGGTTGGGTACCTCAAGGATCCTGCCCCTATTCCAGCCTTCTTGGGACGATCACTCCACATTGCCCCACCTCCTACGTGGAGGTATGGATACATGTGATCCCTCTGCCCACCTGGCTCGAAACTTCCCCCTACTGGAGGTCTCTGCATGAGTATATGTCTCTACTCAATCTCCTCTCAGCTTCTCTAGTTGTGGCTACTCCACAACCTCCTGAAGCTGCTTCACCAATCATGGCTCCTCCATAATTTTCTGAGACTTCTTCTGGCGCTGCATGTTGAGAGGTAATTTACTCTCCCTCTCAACCACCAAGTATCTAACCTTTGCCTTACTCCTCAAGGATTTGCATGCATCTTGTACCTCAAGCGCATATAGGTTCTTGGCTAGCGCACCAATTTGTTTCATCTTTCCCGTCGTCACGAAATTTTCTGGAAAAAGAGCTGATTTTAAATCAGCGATATCTTCCTCATCCGAACTCCGATT
>APFE031737796.1:121922-135037 GCA_000404065.3 Pinus taeda | reverse complement strand
AATAATAATGAATAATGTTGATCATAAATAAAATTTTCAATTTACACTTCAATTTTACATGAACTTTATAAAGATATAAAGTAATTGAAAATGACAACAAAAAAAAAAAACTTTTTAATATGAGGGAGTTATCTAACGTGCCACTTAGTTTAAATATAGTAATGTTGCAATTTGAGAGGTGGATGATGAATTTTTGAGCATACATAAAACAAAGTAAATGAATAGTAAAGGTTGATTCACAAAATTATTGAATATGTAATGCTTTCACTCTCAATCCCAAGCAATATTTTAAATATGTTGTAGAAATGTCAAGCATAAATCTAAGTAAATAAATAGTAAAAAGTGGTAATATGAAATACCTAATAAGAATATGTAATATGTAATAGTAATATGTAGCCTAATTCACAATTATTATAGAAATCTACATGGCATAAAATAAAAATGGTTTTCATTAATTCTCTTTAAAATATTTTAAAAGAAACTATCATTTTTAATTATAAGTAAAAATAGTTTTAATTTTTTTTTCCAAGGAAAAATGGCAACTTTATTCAAAAAAAAAGTGAACAAAATTAAATATAGTAGATGTTAAAAAGCATATACATAAGCATAGATCTTGTTGACCAAGATCAATAAACTCATCACAGAGTTACCCTACTCTACTCTTTCCTACCTTTATTTTTCCCCACTTTTCGCCAACCACTAGAGTGACTGATACAGTAGACCTTTGAGATTCATTTAAATTTGATAAATGTTTGCTTAAAGACCCTGCTAAGTAGAGCTCAGGTATAATACCTCAACAAGTAATTAATATTACGAATTAACCCAGATCCAGATCTACGCGGAAGCAGAGCAACGTGAGGCTGCAGAATGGCACGCGAACCCTCCAGCCCACATCTATACATCCCAAGGGTATGGAAACCTAGTTCCAGCACCCTCCCCTGCTACCTTGGGTGAGACCTCAGACCGCGCTCCGCGGGCTATTGCTGAAAGGGCCAGTAGCTGCGGGATTTGTTTGGCTAAATAATTTTTCCGAACATTGGGTCACGCCCATATAAGCCAACAAATGGTTTTGTTGCCAGGACCGGGATCTACCTAAGGGGTGTCTGATGTGGAACGCGGGGACTCTGTAAAAAATATATGAAGGATCGAAGGGACCAGGAGCAATAGTACTTCAGAGTACGGTGGCGAAGTTGACAATGATGAGCACGATCCAGCTACCGATATTCAAAGGAGCAGGAAGCGAAGACCCAGAACAATTTTGGTTCGTGCTGACCTCGGTATGGAACACACATAGAATTGCAGATGATAATATCATAAAGGATACCTTAGTTAGCGCGTCGCAGGACCGGGCGCTAACATGGTACATAAAGTACTCTAGCGATCACCCAACTGCGGGGATAGCAGAAATCCAGACCGAACTAAATAAAGAGTTTAGCCGACTGAAGTTAGAAACATAGTCGATCATTAGGTTCAAAGAGATCGCAATGATGCTTGGTGAAACCTCATGGGATTTGGACCAAAGACTAAAGAGTACTATTCGCGAGGCTAACATGACATTGACAGATGCGCAGCACTACGCTTGGTTTATGGCATCCTTAACACCACATCTGAGGACGGCTTTGTCACAACAGAAGATCTCAACGCAGGCTGAAGCATTAGAAACAGTGATGAGGTTGCACGAAACTCCATTACAAGACCCGGGGTTGGGAGTTCAGCAAATCCAAAATTTGTGTTTGGAAATGAAGAAGTTAAAACAAGAACACGCACCGCGACCAGAAGCCTGGGAGGAAGTATGGTGTATAAAGTGCAGGAGCTAGGGGCACGATAAAGATCACTGCCCGGTCTCAGTGAATTATGTGGCAACAGGGGGACCAATACCATTGTGGCTAGAGGCACAGGCAAGGCCAAGCACAACAACCCCGCTCTAGTGCGCAATCTGTCAGGTAGGAGGAAAACACAACACTGATAACTGTCATCTACAGTCAAAGTACAACCAGACCCCCCAGTAGCTAGTTTGCAAATTTTGTAGATCGGTGGGCCATGAGGAAAGAGACTATCGTAGCTACCAATTATTAATGGACCAGTCGCCTGCTTACAAAATGCAGACTGAGGCACGAGGTCAGGATCCAGCCGCAGTGATCGTGTGCGGTGGGTTCCAGGGCCGTGGACGGGGATGGGGCAGAATGGGGCCAGGAAGGGGTTGCGGGCAGCTAATCTGTTACAACTGTGGAGGTCCAGGACATTATGGGCCGAATTGTACCAACCCAACTAGAATTTCATGCAGTTGTTGTGAGAAATTCAATCATGATCTGATAGATGAACCTACATTGATAGCACAGATTCGTGAAAAAAGGGTAGCGGAACCAACCACGACCCAGAATGTGTAGATGATGAGGTCCGAACCCCGCGAGGAAGATCCCAAAGTAAACATGGTACTAAGAAGTGGCACGGCCATAGGAGCGGATAAAAGGAACTTAAATAAGGAAGACACAGGGGTTAGTAAGGAGACATATCTGGAAGTTAGGGAGAGCTTCGTGGAGGTATCTACCCCAGGTAGTAAGGATCAGCTTGAGCCGGACAGGATTCCCTCGATGATAACTACCTTTTTAGAGACATGTATAAAATTGCTTCGTGACAATAGGGTAGTTAAAGGCTTACAGGAATTGATAAATAGATGTGCAGGATGGAGTGAACCTCGCGTAGTTCCAAAGTTGCGGAGACATGTGTCGCGGATCAGGAAGGAAATGCAACTAACAAAGCAGACCGACGATTATGAGATGGATCAGGTCATTCTGGATCTGGGCTCAGATGCCAACATACTGCCTAAATGGACTTGGGAGTGCATGGGTAAGCCTATACTACAATGGTCCCCTATCCAATTGCGTATGGAAAACCAGCAGAAGGTCCTGCCCATGGGAAGGCTGCAAGGAATTATGGTAGATATTGACGGCGCAAGTACTCGGAAGGACTTTGAAGTGATTGAAATCATGGATGAAAGTACACCTTATCCTGCATTGTTAGGAATAGACTAGGCCAACGACATGAATTGGGTTATTAATTTAAAGAAGCGGACAATGATATTTGAAACAAAGTTGCTCCGCATAGTCGTTCCGCTAGATCTGGCTGAAGGACCGCGCTATATTGAACTCATGCACAAAGAAGAGGGCGACGACGAATCAGATGGTATCTATAGAATGGCTGCACAAAGGAAAGAATGAGTCAAGACAATGGAGGATCAAAGAATATCACGTGGCTATGTAGAGTCTTGCACCACCGACTTAGATGAAGAAGATGAGCAGTGGCATAACAGGTTGAATGGAGTGACCACGCTACACTGCAATATGGTGACTAAATCTTTGTATTGCGTAAGGGCCCAAGATCACGAATTGCCGACATATGATGGGCTAACAATAATAGATGAATTTTGAAATCACAGTACTAGAAAACCAACGGTTTTATGCGTTGAGGTGGGCATTGTGTGCGACGTCTGCGCGATGGTGGGGCACACATGAAGGGAATTTCAACGATTGGCGCGGCTACAGGCGCATGACGAAGATCAGATTTTGAAAGTTGGAACTACGCATAACGGAGAAATATGATGGACGTGATGACCTGCGCATGCACCTTACCAGATGGATCAAAGCCTACAGAGAGGAACCTCAACCAGAATGGGTGCACTTATTTTATCACACCCTGGACGTCATTCCCAGAAACTGATATACTGAAGCAGAGCTCTGGCACGACATAGGCGAGTGGGATATCTTGCGTGACATTCCACTTTGAAGACCAATGGATGGATCCCATGGACGACACGTTATCGCTGGTAAAGGCTGCCATTTTCAAGACGCCACTGGAACTAGAAGAATTGTGCAACCCAATTGGTCGTGACAACTGAGCCAGGCTCTCAAATGTTATAATGTCCAGGTAGAAGATGATGAGGACGATCCGCAAAATGTCAATATTCTGGAATCAGAGGGGAGTCGTGAGGTGTGTGGACCCGAAATTGAAGATCTAGATATCTCGGCGCTGTTGAAAGCGAAACAAGTCAATATCATAACAGAAGAGGAGCCGAAGTATGCAACGCTTGGGGACTATTGGGACGACACCACAGTGGAGAAGGTCGTCGAATTACTTCAAGAATATCAAGATTTATTCCCAACAAAAATCACGGAGCTAAAAGGGATCCTAGGAGACCTGGGAATGATGAAGATAACATTGAAGCCAGACACGAAACCAGTTAAGCAACGACCCTACTGATTAAATCCAAAATATAAAGCAAAGGTCCGTGAAGAACTGGATAAGATGTTGGTAGCAGGAATCATTGAACCAGTCGAGGAACCCGACTGGGTAAGTCCAATGGTTGTGCAAGAGAAGAAATAGAAGGGTGAGATTCGCATCCGCGTGGATCTCAGGAAGCTCAATGATGCCTATGTTGACGATCTGTTTCCAACACCATTTACAGATGAGGTACAGGAAAATGTCGGGGGGGGAGGGGGGGTTAGGAAGCTTAATCCTTCACAGATGGGTTCTCAGGATACCACCAGATCAAGATCACGCCAGAGGACAGAAGTAAAACAACGTTCGCCACCGAATGGGGTTGCTTTAAGTACACAGTGATGCCCTTTGGACTGAAGAACGCGCCGGCGATATTTTCACAAATAGTGGTAGCGGCATTCAAGGAATTTATACACAAGTTCTTAGAGTTCTATCTTGATTATTAGACTGTGTTCGAACTAGTTAAGAAACACGTAGCGAGCTTATGATTAATGTTGGATACTTGCAGCCGACACTAGACTGCGCTAAACCTAAAGAAGTGTACTTTCCTTGTCCCATTCGGGAACTTGCTGGGCCATGTGGTCTGTAAGCAAGGCCTTATGGTGGATCCAGCAAAGATCACTGTCATACTCAATATGCAAGCGCCGCGAAGTGTCAAACAACTACACGCCACGCTGGGACACACGGGCTACTATTGAAAGTTCATCAAAAGTTACACCCAAATCATGGCTCCAATGGAACAGTTGTTGAAGAAGGATGCTACTTATTGCTCGAATGAGGAATGCAACCAAATCTTGGAGATGCTTAAGGAAAAGATGGCATCTGCCCCTATATTAGCATTTCCGCAATGGGACGTCAAATTTCATGTGCATGTCGATGTGTCATGTATCACATTGGGGGTGGTACTTACTCAACCAGGAGCGGAGGGAATTGACCATCTGATTGTTTTTGCGAGTCTCCGGTTGTCAAAAGCTGAGAAGAATTACTCCACTACCGAGCGAGAGGGATTAGCAATGGTATACGCACTTCAAAAATTTCGCCACTATCTACTCGGAGGCCACTTTAAGATGTATACCGATCACTCTGCATTAAAATACCTAGTGAATAAGCCTGTGTTGGCGGGGCGCATTTGTAGATGTTTGCTGCTATTCCAGGAATATGACTTTGAGGTCGTAGTAAAGCCGGGATGTCTAAATGCAAGCCCAGATCACCTGTCCCGAATTGAGACCGACGAAGAGCACACAAATTTAAAAGATGGACTCTCGGATGCGCAGCTATATGCGGTGCATGTAGCGGATGGCCATTTTGAGGATATAATCCATTTCTTAACTACAGGAACTGTGCCGCAAGGATATTCTGTGCAGAAGAAGGAATTGGTGATACGCGCAGCAGACTTCACCGTGATTGCAGGACACCTCTACAAAATGGGCAACGATGAAATATTACGTAGGTATGTCCTGGAGTTCGAGCGAGGATAGATCCTGGACGAAGCACATGGAGGAGTTACTGGCGGATATTGTGCGGGTCGCGCCACAGCCCAGAAGATTCTTCGCGCAGAATTATGGTGGCCCACTCTGCATCAAGATTTGAAAGCATACTGTCAAGCCTGTGACATATGTCAATGGACGGGGAAACCATCACAGAGAGATGAAATGTTGCTCTAGCCACAGATGACGCTACAGCCATTCGAAAAGTGGGAAATTGACTTCGTAGGACCTATCAAGCCATGAGGGAAGACGGGCGTGCACTATATCATCACCACGACAGAATATTTGACCCGATGGGCAGAGGCACAGTCGGTTCAGGACTGCACGGTTGTGACAGTTGCAAAGTTTTTGTTCGAGAACGTACTGACAAGGTTTGGGCGTCCCAAAATTCTCATGAGCGATCGAGGAACGCATTTTCTGAATGAAACGATCAACGCACTCATGGAGGAATTCCAAATATATCACCAACAAGTACGCCATACCACCCGCAAGTGAATGGGACTATTGAGGCATTCAACAAAATATTGGAGACCGCATTGACTAAGGTTTGTAATGCGCAACGAAATGACTGGGACTTGCGCATCCTTGTTGTGCTATGGGCATACTGAACCATGTGCAAGAAGCTAACGGGCCAGACACCTTTTTGGTTAGTCTATGGAAAGGAGGCCGTCATGCCTATGGAATATATTGTGCCTAGTCTACAGATCGCGGCAATAACAGGAATGGCTAATTGCGAGGCTTTGGAGCAACAGCTCGCGCAACTAGAAGAACTGGAGAAGGAACGATTTTTGTTTGGATTCCATCAGCAAGTACAGAAATAGTGCGAGAAAGTGTGGCATGATTTCCATACTATGGTGTGCACCTTCAAGTAGAATGATCTAGTATTGCTATACGATAGTAAGTTCGAGAAATTCCCTAGTAAACTCTGAATGCAATGGTTGGGACCCTATATCGTCAAAGAAATTACCGATGGAGGTGCGATTCAGCTTGCCAAACTCAATGGAGACCCCTTCCCGGGTCGAGTGAATGGCAGTCACCTGAAGCTCTACATGGGCGGGCCGCCAGCCTGACTAACCATTTGAGGGACAGTCTCACCACTCAACCCAGTTGAAAGAGAGCGCAGGATGGTAAAGCAGTCTAGGGGCAAGAGGCGCAATTTCCACGATACACGTCGATTTGGCCCATATATGAGTACAAGCCATATATGGAAAGAGCTGCCACAAATTTTACACGAGGATGCCAGACCAGGTGAGAACCAGTAAATTTGAAATTCGAATTGCTTATAAATCACCGAGGGACATCCACCAGGTGACCTACACTTTTGGAAAACATATGATGGTTATCGATATGGAACTGTTCATTATCTTTGCACAAGGAGTAAGCCCGAGGGTGGTGATATGGCCGATGGAAAAGCGAGACTCTCTAAGGAACATGGTGTTGACAACTGTGGGCGTCCTGTAGAGTGCAGCATCAACAATAGGGGATGTACAAGAAAAGGGGAGACACGAATCAGAATTGGTCTGTATTTCGTCGCCCCACCCAGGGGCAGGCCGACGAGCTACATCAAAACAGAGAAAGGATGGAAATATGGAGACCACTGGTAGCAATGCAGTTCATACGTCGTCTATGTGGTACCTTGAGGATTGGGATTTCGCGGACAGCAGCAAAGGTCTTGCAAAATTGCAACACAAGCTGCAACATACAGTGTGAAGAGCAGGATACGAAGGTCAGAAGTGGCTACGGTGGTACAAGGAGGTCTTGTATGCGGCTCCCAAGCTCGAGCTAAAATCCTATGGGGGGTGTTCTGTGTTAACCGAGCAGAGCAGAATGAGCATTATCGGTCGCAAGACTTGGTAGAAACAATGAAGCAGGAGATAGACGAAGCATTGTAGGAGACAACGAAGAAGTAGTAGGACGACGAGCGTCACTCAAAGGGAGGTGAATCGCGAAGCCAAGGCAGCGCGTCGCGCCGCACCGATGAGTGACTCGGGACAAGTCACGATGATTGTGTTGGGGACTGTTGGGTAGTGGAGGTCTCGCGTAACAATTTTGGGTTTGATAGCCTAGAAGTTACGATAAAAATATTATAAACCTCTTAAATATGCGGAGTACGAAATGTAAAAAGTCGAATCAAAGGGTTGTCCGCCCAAGAAATAATATAGAATAATAGGAAGTAAGTTGGTCTACATACCATAGGAAGGTATAAATAGAGTGTGGCTCTATGGGGAGAAGGCAGTTCTTTTTGGGGTACGACCTTGGATCTGAATTGTAATGGGTTTTTGAGGAGAAAAGTTTGAAAGCGTCTGTAAGTCCGAGTCGAGGGTATTGGAGAGGAGATAGAGGTTCTGCAGCAGTGTGCACAGAGGCTTGGAAGAGTCTACAGCTGTGTGCGCGGACCCCTGCAGCTGAGTGCACAGGGTAGATCTGGATGTATTGGTTATAAAGTGGAATTAAAGATAAGTTGATTTTGTAATTATATGTTCAATCTGAATTATCGCGGATCTGGATTTTCTATGGTTAAATTAACTGTTTGATCTATGCGCATAGGCTTGTGTTATGAATGTATGTGAATATGAGTTTATTCTAAGTGGGTGAACTGCTTAAATTTGATAAATGTTTGCTTAAAGACCCTGCTAAGTAGAGCTGAGGTATAATACCTCAACAAGTAATTAATATTACGAATTAACTTGGATCCGGATCTACGCGGAAGCAGAGCAGTGGGAGGCTGCAGAACAGTGCATGAACCCTCCAGACCACATCTAGACATCCCAAGGGTGCGGAAACCTAGTTCTAGCACCCTCCCCTGCTACCTCGGGTGAGACCTCAGTCCGCGCTCTGCGGGCTGTTGCCGAAAGGGCCGGTAGCTGCAGGATTTGTTTGGCTAAATAATTTTTCCGAACCTGGGTCAGGCCCATATAAGCCAACATAGAGAATAAATGGATGTCACATTTTTTTGTCCATGTGGAAAAAACCCATTGATGTAGTGCCTCCAATTTGGGCCAAAACCCATTGAATCTACAAATCATAGCTTTAGAAAGGAATTCATCATGAATCTCATTTACCTCAGGTAATTTAACTGTCAGAGTTTGCACCTGGGACATTTGTTCAATGTAGGGACCTGGAGTAGAGGGAGGCAATTTTGGTTTTTGTTGCAGCCCCAACTTCCCTTTGGTTACATCTTTGAATGAAGTTGGGCCTTTTGAGCTTGTCCCGGGACATCCTCTTAGCAATCTTGTGTTGAGGAAGATGGTTGAGTCATGTCCAATGTTATAATCCTGTAGCTTGTATTCCTCCTGCAAAAATTTCCCAACATAAATCAGAGTTTGTAGACTAGTTGGTATACCCATTTTTTTCTTGAATCCTTTGTTTGAGAGTTTTTATCCACTCCCAACTCCCGACCCTCAAACAAACAGATGTGCCTTCAAGTGATCTAATAAAAAGATGGATTGTGGTTCCTTTAAGTGTTTCTGGCATTTGAACTTCAATGTCCATCCTTGAATTACTCACTGTTGGACAACATTCCCTACCCGCCTTTACTATTTGTTGTGACTCAAGAATTCTATCATACCCTACCCGCTTCTCCCTCTCAATTGAGGAATTAGTGACTGAATTTGGAAAAAAAAAAAATCAGATCTAGCGTTAGTGTTGTTGTCAGAGATCCCATTCTGCGAGAAGTCATAAGATTTGTTGTGCCACGATGAGATCGACGAATTTCTCTTGAGAAAGGTTGACTGGTGGAGACATCCCACCATCTTGTGTCTGGATCAGGTAGATCTACTCCTATCAAAATCACTTTGGTGCTCTATGGGGTTAACAATCGCAACTTGGGTTTCCTTGAGACTTCGCGATCAATCCATCATCGCCTAGAGGTGTGTGGATATAGTGAATTTGGGTTCCGCTTGTGTTGTATCTACAGTTATGGATGTGACGACAGTTAATTCTCTTGGCCTTCTATGGACTAGATACCTCACAAAAAAACCCTATCCATGAGCTCTGTTGATCCCCACCATCTTCATTGTTCTCCGGGCCCCTTAGTGAATGTGAACAAAGTCAAATGGTGATTGCAGCATTTAGTATTACAACAACACTCCTCGGCAATATCACAATTTGTGCCTCCAAAAATCCCTTTTGTTGTGAGTATCGGTGGGAGTGGGATGTGATCCGCACAAATGAGGTACTCAGGGGGGTTATTGCTACATCCTGTATCCAAATTTGGTATTGTGGTAGTGTTGTGCCTTACCGCAATGAGGAAAAGGTAGTCGCAGACCTGCGAAACCCTAACCTCCTTCGCCATTCCCAAAGTTGATCCCCAAAAATAGTTTTAAATTATATATATATCTTACAATTTGTGCCTCCAAAAAATCATTTTGTTATGATTCGCACAAACAAGGTACTTCATGGGGTTATTGCCACATCCTGTATCCAGGTCTGGGATTGTGGCAGTGTTGTGCCTCACCGCAGTGGGGAAAAGCTAGCCGCGGACCTGTGAAACCCTAACCTCCTTTGCCATTCTCAGAGTCGATCCCAAAAAGTAGTTATATATATATATATCGCTGCGATCCGCGCAAATGAGGTACTTCATGGGGTTATTGCCACATCATGTATCCAAGTCTAGGATCGTGGTAGTGTTGTGCCTCACCGCAATAGGGAAAAGGTAGCGGCATATCTGTCAAACCGTAACCTCCTTCGTCATTCTCAGAGCCGATCCCAAAAAATAGTTTTACATTATATAATATAATATATATATATATATATACTATAATATAGATATATATATATATATAATATAATATATATATATATATATATTATAATAGATATATATATAAGTATCACTCGCGATCCACGTGCAAAACGAGGTATTTCTTGGGGTTATTGCACATCCTTGTATATAGGTGTAGGATTGTGGCAGTGTTTTGCCTGAGGACATGTGAAACTCTATCCCAAAAAATAGTTTTTAAATATATCTATATCTATATATATATTATATATATATATTGCTTACAACCCAACATAGAGGTAACGTGTAGATGTAATGTAAGAAAGTTCGTAAACATTTTTACATGTCGACTTAATATGTTGAATTTATATTAATATGTCCATTTATAATACGTAAATTGGTTTAAGTTGATTAACATTTACTTGTTAGTTAAAATTAATATAGAGCCCAAAGAAGATGTTGTAGTGTGCTTAAAGAGTTAAAAGTAATCAAAATAGTAAAATTCAAATTTATTACATTGTAATTTCGTTTTTGTTAATAAGATCACTAATAACTTTTTTTTATTAAAAAATATCATAATATACATATTATATTAAAATATATAAGTAGCAACAATAAGTTAAGATCTATTTGACCTTATAAAATAGAATAATGATTATGTAACAATATTTAAATTTAATTAATAAACATGTAAACTTACAATATAACAATATGTTTAACTATGGCCACTTTGCCATATATATTATTAACTTGTAAATAGGCTTTGTTACAATACTATGGGTGAATATCATGACTCGTCAATATGACATGCCCTAAAACCATTTCTCACTTCACACTCAAAATATTTTAAAAATAAATAGATATATTTACATCTCTATCACATGAAAATATATAAGATATGAATAGTAGCTACAAAATAAGATCAATTTCACCCTATAAATTAAAATAATAATTTTGTAACCATATTTAAATTTCATTAATAAGCACATAAAAACTTAATACTTACCATATAAAGATATTTTTAATGGTGGATATTCATCACCACTTTACCATGAATTTATTAACGATACCATACCATGGGCCAATACGATGGCTCATCAATACCACATGCCCAAAAACCATCCATCATTTCACAATCAAAATAATACTTACAATTTACAAGACTTTTAAGTATGGATAGTCACCCACTTTACCATAGATATTATTAACCATATCATACCATGAGCCCATACCATGGCTTATCGATACCACATGCCAAACAATCCATTCTTATTTCACAATCAAAATATTATTTTTATATAATAAAAATATATAGATAATTAATTCTATTACATTTTTGGGCCAAAAGACACTCTCCATCCCAGTATGGAAGAGTTGTTGTAATGTCCAATTATAATATGCTATCAAAACATTTTGACCAGATCAAATTACATAAAAATAAATTCAATAATTAAAACATTTTGACTCGCTAAATTATACAAAAATAAAATTAATAATTAAACCATCCTAGATCCATCTTAACTATGGATCTATTCTATCTAGCTCTTAGAGGGATAAAATCTGGAGGTGCAAACTTGTCTTCAAGTTTTGCACTCATAAAAGATATCTGCACCTTGAGAGATTTGATCACCTTAGGCCCTTGATAGATTTAGAAATAAGATGGATCTAGGCTCAAAAGTTACCAAGTCAATTCTCCTCGATGCCCTCAAAATTAGGCTCTCAGCTAATTCCCTGAGAGGAAGTGATCCCTTTAAATGAATCTAATATATATATTATAAAGAAATTAATATATAATAATTAATGAATGTTAAATAAATATATATATACATTAGAAAAATAAGATCATCAATATTTTTGCATGATAGTTTCACTCTAATTGATATAAAATTAAATATTTTTTTCTGTTCATATTAAAAATATAAATATTTTTAATATGTTTTTTTTATGTTAGTATATTTTCATTATTATTATATTTAGAGTTACTTTAGCAACTTACAATTAGGGGAGATGTTGTCTCATAAAATTTACATTTTAAAAAATTATAAAATAATATTTACATACTTAACAAATATTAAATAATAATAATAAAATAATGTTGGTCATAAATAAAATTTTCAATTTTACATCAGCTTTATAAAAATATAAAGTAATTGAAAATGAAAAAAAAAAAATACTTTTTAATATGAGGGAGTTGTCTAATTCCTTTAGAATAAAACAAGTGCTACAGAGTAGTTAGTACGTGCCGCTTAGTTTAAATAAGCTACATAGTAGTTAGTACGTGTTGCTTAGTTTAAATATAGTAATGTTGCAATTTGAGAGGTGGATAATGAGATTTTGAACATACATAAAACAAAGTAAACGAATATTAAAAGTCGATTCACAAAAATTATTGAAGATGTAATGTTTTCACTCTCAATAATAACTATCCCAAGCAATATTTTAAATATGTTATAGAAATGTCAAGCATAAATCTAAGTAAATAAATAGTAAAAAGTGGTAATATGTAATACCTAATAAGAATATGTAATATGTAAAAGTGGTAATAGTAATATGTAATGCCTAATTCACAATTATTATAGAAATCTACATGCCATAAAATAAAAATTGTTTTCATTAATTCTCTTTAAAATATC